>JAGFPH010004420.1:12160-25995 GCA_018207615.1 Philaenus spumarius | reverse complement strand
ATTGTGTTAAAAATGTAAGCCTTTGTAAATAGAATCAACGGAGATGGGCTAGCCTAGCTATAACCGACCAGAAAATAGCGGATTTTGTTAAAAATGTAAGCCTTTGTAAATAGAATCGATGGAGATGGGGTAGCTTAGCTATAACCGACCTGTAAATAAATCGTGGATTTTGTTAAAAATTTAAGCCTTTGTAAATAGAATCGACGGAGATGGGTTAGCCTAGCTGTAACCGGCCTTTAAATAATGGACAAATTTCAAATTTGAGGATTTTATCTAGAAACTGTTAAATGGAAGCCTTTGTAAACAGGATCAACGGAGATAGCTATAACCGACCTTGCAAACGGTATAACGTCTATCTTTGAACAATGACAAAGTAAAGCCAATTGCCGTGTTCACAAGTTATCAAGGTTAACTAATAATAGCGCGACTCGAGTCCCGACTATTAGGTCAATAGGAACACTAACACCAGGCTTCCAGTCTATATGTAACACAATGAGAGCCGGGTTAATTCGTCAAACGAAGCCTCGATGCCGTGCTCGTGCTTGATACGGCAACTCGGCCTAGGCGTGCCGGGCGGAGGTCAAGGACGTGTCGGGGTTTGCCAATCCGACTTCCGACTCGAATAATCTTCATACTTCGACGCAATCCGTAAGCCTATAACCGCCTTTAATGTTTATTTCGTAAAAGTCTCGCGTTGCAAACGGATAGCGACCTAATCAATTTCTTGGACACGAGACCATCTTGGACTAGCTTTCGTACACGACTTCGTCCGTGTTTGATGCTATCTAGGCTTGATAAGACACGGTCACTGCACAGTATATCACGTGTGATGTCATAACTGTACAGTTTACACAGGTTATCACGAAGTTCTCCGACATGAGTTTGGAGGCCCTCTTTTACACTGATAAACTCGAATAATCGTTCGGTTTCAGACAATTTGCATCGTTTCTATGACTGGTGTCACAACAGAAGCCCTTCTAGCATTTATCTCGCCTTCGAGGAGCATCTTGCCCTACCCGAATTACGAGACATAGGCACTGCAGACTACAGTCACAGTCTTCACAGGGCAAAGAAACTTGTCGCTTACGATTTTTTTACGAAAATTTTTGAAGTTTTTGAGAACAATTCGAGAGTCGATAGTAAAAAAATGAAATGTATATAAACAATTGGTAACGAACTGAAGAAAGTGAACGATTCAAATAAACGGATGCTTTTGGGGATAAAGTCTTGAAAAGAAGGAATGTCTAATATTCGCCAATCATCTTCTAATTACGCGTTCAGCAAGATGATAGTCACACAAAAAACTCCTGTTTAGACATCAAAAATACAATTAAAACGTCGAAGGACAACACTATTGTTACCACAAAAAGTAAAGTAAATTAAACTGTTTTTTTTCTTCAAAATTCAAGCACAGCTATTTGAAAAATAATTTGTTAACGGCTTGGCAACTGAGTAGCAGGTATCTTAAGGGGATTCTATACTGAAAATATCACCATTTAAAAAAAAACAAAAAAATTTTTCTTTTTTTTCTGATTCTATAGTTTATAAGGTTTAAGGGTCTGCTCCAGTAAACGAGAAATCAACAGGAAACGCTAGCGCCTCTCACTATATCCCTATCTAAACAGTGCAATTTCTTGCGCTGACATTGCCTCATTTCAAACCATTTTATAAGTCTATCTTTTGTAATTGAGTGTTGAAAAAAAAAAAACTGAATATTCTTTAAAAAAATTCAAACTTTGTACTCGCAAGATGTTAATTACATAACAATTTTTTTTTAAATGTAAATTGCAAGACGGATGCGTATTGTGACTGTGCAACAAAATGAGACCTTGCAAACAATTTTATGATAAAAGTAAACGAAATAAATGGTTCGAAATTTAACATTGCTCTTATGGGATAAAAATCCAAGATGGCCGCCCCTACAGCAGACCCTTAAGAAAAACATAACATATGCCACAAAAGTTCTTTATATCAGTGTGAAAAAATTATTCAAAGCAATGAGCGCACCTACTTTTGGTCGAGTTAAACTTCTTTGTTTGCTATTTGGACTAAAAAGATTTTTTATTTTTTTTAAAGTAATTGCAAAGAAGGCCAACAATGTTTATTATTAGGTTTTCAATGCCTCCAATATGTAAGTAAAACATATCTTGACTAAAAATACTGGTTGTGCAAGTTATTCCCCTCTATGGCTGCTAAAATAACTAATGGAATCGTTAAACGCGATTTCCCGCAACTTTTCAATATTGATTTTTTTAACTTTCCGCTAAGAAAATTGAAAATTTTCTAAAATCGGGAAGTTATTGGTTTCACCCCGTTTTTCGAATATTTATCAGATCTCGACGTTTTGAGGTCCTAGAAATCTTCCCTGACCACTCCCGAGAGGTCACCCTGTCTGTATGTATGTGTGTGTGTGTGTAAGTATGTGACCCGCTTATAACTTTTGAACGGCTTAACCGATTGGATCCTACCAAACGGCGTTCTAAAGAGTTCCATCAAACTTAGATTTCCTGAAAATTTCAACTAATTTGGACCGGTAGGTTCTGAGAAATTTTGAAAAAACTATAAATAATTTTTTTTCAAATCAGGTTTTTTTGGAATAACTTTTAAACGGCTTTACCGATCAATTCCAAAATCTAATCAGCTTTTAACCTTGAAAAGCGACGTCGATCGCTACCAGTCCGGTCAAAATCGGTTAATTCGTTCGTGAGATATCGTGAACGAAAGAAAATTAAAAAAAGTGTTTTTTCTCAATTTCTCCGAAATTTTTCATCAGAAAAATTTTTGTTGTCGATTCTTTCAATGGACTCGAAAAACTGCATCGATTGCCGCAAATCGCATAAAAATCGGTTGATTCATTCGCGAGATATCGTGAACGAAAGAAAATAAAAAAAGTGTTTTCCTCAATTTCTCCGAAACTTTTCATCTAAAAAATGTTTGTTGTTGATTCTTTCAATGGACTTAAAAAAACTGCATCGATTGTGGCAAATCGCATAAAAATCGGTTGATTCATTCAAAAGTTATGGCAGTTCAAAATTTCCAAAAATAGTGTTTGTTGTAATTAAACTTAGCGGGAAGTTACATGGATGGCCTTTAGGGTCAACCGTTTTCCAAATTTTTTACACAAAAATTCTTATAACTTTTTAACCGCTAAAGCTACAGTGATGAAATTTTTACCACATCTTAAGTAGCTTATAGTGCAACTTTTTGGGTATTTTTATTCCTCTAGGATAAATACAAGATTATTTAAAAAAAATGTAAACACAAATTTAAAAAATTTAATTTTTTTCTTTGAAAGGCCATAACTAATAAACTTTTATAGTGGTAAGAATATGATTATACCCAAAAATTTAGTGCTTTTTATCTACTTTAAAACAAGATATCAAACGGCCAAATTGGTTCAATAGTAAAAACACTTTCAAGTAAAACGCTTTCTGTCTTTGAAAATACGTTCTCACTTTTTTGGTTCCAAATCTTTCCCACACGATTACTTGGACAGTTTTACTCGCGCACTATCCTTCGCCAAGCGCGTGGGGAATAATGTAAAGCAGCAAGCGTAATTTAGTATATTACCCCAGTACGCATAGATTTAAATTAAAATCAGCATTTTGTTTGCTAAATGCTAGGTGTAAGTACATTTTGTATCCTGAGTTTTTAGCGCTGATGATATGAAACATTTCCTCCGACGAATATAATGCTAAAAAATGTAAGAAAACAGTTCACGTTCGCTTTTAGTATTTAGATTCCCTGAGTCCAGTTATTAAGGGTCTGCTCCAGTAAACGAGAAAGCAACAGGAAACGCACTTCCGGTATCACTTTATCCCTATCTAAACAGTGCAATTTCTTGCAGCTGAACGCTTTGACATTGCCTCATTTCAAACCATTTTATAAGTCTATCTTTTGTAATTGAGTGTTGAAAAAAAAACTGAATATTCTTTATAAAATTTCGGATCCTTCTTGCAAATTATTTTTAATTATTAATTTTTTATTGAGTTAGGAAAAAAATTCAAACTTTGTACTTACTAAATGTCAGTTACTTGACAAATGAAAGAAATTTTAAAAAATGTAAATTGCAAGACGGATGCGTATTGTGACTGTGCTTAAAATGAGACCTTGCAAACAATTTTATGATAAAAAGTAAACGAAATAAATGGTTTGAAATTTAACATTGCTCTTATGGGATAAAAATCCATTTTATTTTTACTGGAGCAGACCCTTAACTGAACGTACCAACCTTCCTATAATCAGCAGCATCACTCAATCCTAAAATTCAAGTTTTATGTTACTAGAAGAAAGTAGGCTCATTTGAATATAAAATAAGGATTGTTATCGTAAATAAAATGGCATTTAAAAATAAAAAATCTCAAATTTTAAAATCACTCCATTTAGTAACTTAGAAATCGACTACTTTTTAGACTTTTAATATGCTACTGGAGATGTCATGAAAGAAAACAAACTGGAAAGACCTCTCAGTTTTTGCACCTTCGGGGACTCGATGATATGACTATTAGAGTAGGACTACACTGCCTACAGTATTATTGTTGACGTTTACTTGGAATCGATTAAAAATAATTCGATCACGCAGCTGAACAGCTGGCGTAAGTTTGGCGAATTTCCAAACTTAAATTTATATGTTTTAGGGTTTCAACCAACAAGTTAGGGAAATTGGTCTACTCACGAAGGCGTTGGTTAGCTGCCTCTGTATACGAAACGTGTTAGTCGTTGAAGGTGATATATGCCTTCTCATATTTAAGAAGACAGTTTTGGCTTATACTAGCGCTTGCGCAGTAGTGGTTACACAATAGAGATAGGATGAGAAATGAATTGAATTAGGCTTTATTTGGGCGCAGACGAGGCTATGAAACCCCTTTTAATGAACTCATTAATTAAATACATAAATTATGTTTAAAAACTCTCAAGCTGATATTAAATAATTGACCCTGTATATGGTTATTATACAGAGTGTTCATAAAGTCCCTTTATAGCCTGGTCAAGGAAGACCCGAAAACATGAAACCTCGGGAAAAAATAGGGTAAAGCTGAATTTGTCCCCATCGATAAACCACTACCAGAGAATCATTTTTACAAAATTCCCCAAAAATCCCACTGGAGCTTCCCCCCTACCCCCCTTAAAAAATGAAAATGTCAATAACTGCGGACCTTATTTATCAAAGGTACTAATAATCGGATCAAGTTGAATATGTTTGTGTTGTGTTTAATATAGGCTACAATAATGGTTCTCTTTATTTTTACGGTAAACATAATACTGTAGCTTTTTTTATAAATAAATGTAAATGCGCGGAAAAACAATTTGTCGACCCTAACACTTTGTATTTTTGCGTATAGTCTTTTTGGATACCATATTACAGGGAAAAACACGAATAAAAGTTGTAGATTATTTAATTGTGAATTTAATGGTGTTTAGGTTTGCTTATTTTCGTGCGGGCTGGCGCAGTAGAAGGGGGGAGGCAGCAATTTTCCGCGCGATTACGGGCGGCCGACTATTAGCCCAGTCAATAAGGCTACGGCGACCTGGTCTCGAAGAATTTTTTACCCGCGATCAGGTCACGGGTAGGTGCCACACTTAGCGACACTCGCGGTAACACTTAAGATGACTTCTTTGAATGACGAGAAGTTATAAAATAAAAAATTATTGTTATTATTATTGGTCATTTCTAGTGATTGCCGTACGATTTTACTTAAAAAAGAAGAAAAAGCGTTGATCTGGAGTCCACCCGTTGAATCGAGTTCAGTTTCACACCATAATGACATTGCTCAGACAAGATGGAGAAAAGGTTTTTTCTTATTTTCGAATGAGCATAGCATCGTTTGACAGACTTCTGTCATACATTCATTTTTAATGTAAGCCTAATTATACTTTTTGTGTAAAATTTAAAAAGTAAGGCTTTGTCTGCAAAAATGAAAAAATAGCAAATTTTACAACTTTGAATTTTTAATGTTTAAAATGAGATAATATATTGAAACTGCTTGAGCATTAAGGCATGATACTACACACATTTTAAAAAAATAGTTCTTTAAAAAATATTTACATAAATACCGGTAAAAGTTAACAATAATTTAATACTAAATTTTTCAGCATTTTCACAAAATGTTTTTAAGCTACAACAACCAGCTAAATTTTACATGAAAGGTATTTTAAAGAGCTACAAGAATTCGCTAAACAACCACTTCATTTATTTATGTAGGTTACTTTTTTATTGTTTCAATAAACAATTACAAAATTAAAAACGTACTTTCTCACTAATTTAATCTAGGACTGAAACTGAGGATAATTTTAAAAGTTATATCTCAAAGCTGTCTACGTAAACTAATTTCATTAATAAAAATATCAGTGTCAAAGGGCACAGTTATTTCAAAAAGAGAAACAAGTTACTTACAGCACTACTGAAAACACTGAACTAGCATCAAGTGCACATGAATCATGTGGAGCAGAGAAGGTGGGAGAGCGACCTGTCGCCTAGCGTGGCCGGCTCCATTAGATAACATGGGAAGCGTATTTGTCGCCGCGACCAGAATACGCTCCCGGACGCGTTCTGTTTGCTGTCGCGGGTCGCCTAGCGTGGCCGTATCTCTATCATTCAATGCATTCCACTTTTTTTCTTTGTCCCAGCGACCAGGTCACCTAGCGAGGCCGTAGCCTAAATGTTTTGTGTCGGAACTAATTGAAAAGCTAATTTTTTCATGGATGTTAGTTGATTATAATATAAGGAATATTTTCTGAAATGTCCCCGCCTCTCCCCCTCTTGCATCCCCTCTCCCCCCTTTGAAATTAACTTTTTAAAGGCTTCTTTATTTTGTCAATATCTAAGAGATAAACAGCGATAGAGTCATATTTATTTCGTTATTGTAATCCTTATAATATTCTCTATCAAAAATGTTCATAGCGTTTAAGCTATAAATAATTATTTTCCTTGTATTTTTAAATTTAATGTTAAAATTTTAACTTTTCCATTACAATAAATACATGTTTAGCTGTTTTTTATTAATATGAGACAAGTTATGAAAAAAGTGCACAAATAAAAATTTTAGGGTATTTTGCAGCCTTTAAAATGATATAAGTTTTATAAATGTTAAGTGCAGCCAGTTGACATAATCGGCCTGACAAAGGGAGACGGCGCGGGGCGCACGAGTCCTCGCGGGCCGGATCAGCGCTTTGGCATATCAGCGGTCAATCTGCAGCAAAAGCCTATTTGTTTGGAATTTTAAAGCTGGTGGTCTAATCATGGTTATTATGATGGTAAAATTTACACATACATATATTTTATTTTATTTTTCATTTTTTATTTATTTTCCGGTATTTATTGTTGCACTGATCAGTGCAATACACAATATGATATCTTTTAGCCCAGTCAATAAAGGGAACAAATAGACCTTTGTTGGAAGTAATTAGTGAAAAGCTGAAATTTTGTTTATGCAATAATTAATTGTTAATGTTTTTTATATTAGAAGAACCAGTTTTGGTTCGGGGGATTATTCCTAACCATAAGTTATTAGGGCCGTTCCATTATGCATCACCTATGGACCCCCCGTGTCCGGTACTGGCTAAAACCATAGATCATGAATAACAAATAGATCTTGCATCCATTCGGCAGCAGTGTGGCGAAATTAGGTTGTCGGGAAAATAGTACATGATCGCGCCGCGAGGTAGCGCTAGGGAGAAATCATTGGTAGCATTGGTGTTTCACACTGCTTCCGTCGTTTCCCCAATAGATAGCGCCACTATCGTCGAATTTCCAGTGGATTGAAATATTGCATTGGATCGGAGTTCTATTAGGTTATCCAAATACAATGCTGAAACCGACAGTAAACATGTTTTGTTTACTGTCAATTTATTAATACTGTTGCTAGCGCTAGGGCCTGAGAATATTACTTTTGCAATTTACTTTTGCAAACCGGTAACTGGACGATTACATGGAAAAGTGTATTACAGTATTTGCAAAATCATCCATAAGTTGAACGACAAAAGGAAGCGTATGCTGTTTGCTTATGCCATAACAGGTTGTGTTACATGGGAAAATAAAATCTTTGGACTTTGTGCAAAAGTCAGAAGAAGCTCAAACACAAGCGTCGTGTTTCTTCGTCAAGATGCTTCCAAAGAAGAACTGAAAACAAATGTGAGGAAAATTTTATCTTAGCTCTATTTGGACAGAAAAAGCACACGAACCTCAATGAAGCGTGTTACTTCATGTTCACAAAACTTGCAATAAAAAAACAAAAAATAAAATAAATGTTGACGTCAATTTTACAATCGTAATACCTATAATTAGACCAGCTATACAAATAAAAGTCCAATAGACCTTTGCTGCAGATTGACCGTTGATATGCCAAAGCGCAGATAATGCCCGCGAGGACTCATGCGCCCCACGCCATCTCCCTTTGTCAGGCCGATTATGTCAACTGGCTGCACTTATTATTTATGAAACTTAAATAATTTTAAAGACTGCAAAATACCATAAAAAATTTACTTGTGCAATTTTTCATAACTTGTCTCATATTAATAATAGCAAAACTTATTTATTGTAATAGAAAAATTAAAATTTTAACATTAAATTTAAAAATAAACGGAAAATATAATTATTTATATCTTAAACGTGTAGGGGGTAAGCAAAAGGGGAGGGGCGGGGACTTTTCAGAAAATATTCCTTATATAATCAACTAACATTCATGAAAAAAATCAGCTTTTCACTAATTAGTTTCGACACAAAACATTTATTGAGTGGGCTAATAGTCGGCCACCCTTCAGTCGGTCGAACGTAATCGCAGCCAAAAATTGCTGCCTCCCCCCCCCCTCTACTGCGCCAGCCCGCACGAAAATAAGCAGACCTTTACATTATTAAATTCACAATTAAATAATCTACAACTATTATTAGTGTGTTTTCCTGTAATATGACATCCAAAAAATCTATACGCAAAAATAAAAAGTGTTATTATCAAAAATTTGTTTTTCCGCGCATTTACCTTTATTTATAAAAACTATTAGGTTTACCGTAAAAATAAAGAGGACCATTATTGTAGCCTATATTAAAACAAACACAACAAAAACATATTCAACTTGATCCGATTATTAGTATCTTAGATTTAGGGATTTCCGCAGTTATTGACATTTTCATTCTTTGAGGGGGGTAGAGGGGGGATTTTTGGGGACTTTTGTAAAAATGATCCTCTGGTAGTGGTTTATCGATGGGGAAAATTTTAGTTTTTCCCTAATTTTTTCCGAGGTTTCACATTTTCAGGTCTTTTTTGATTGGGCTATAAAGGGACTTTATGAACACTCTGTATAATAACCATATACAGGATCATATTATTTAATATCAGCTTGAGAGTTTTTAAACATAATTTATGTATTTAATTAATGAGTTCATTAAAAGGGGTTTCATAGCCTCGACTGCGCCCAAATAAAGCCTAATTCAATTCATTTCTCATCCTCTCTCTATTGTGTAACCACTACTGCGCAATCGCAAGTGTAAGCCAAAACTGTCTTCTTAAAAAGGAGAAGGCATATATATCACCTTTAACGAGTTTAATTTCATGTTTGATGAAATAAGAAATTCTCGGTTTATTTAAAACCAACAATCGAACGTTAAGCACAATCTAATAATATTAGCTGAACCGTGCGAATTTGCAGGTGTACTTACCTGATTTAATTAAGTAAATTACACAAGGATTTAACTATTTACTTTGCCTTCCCCAAAATCAACCGATTTCCTTCATATTTGGTATAAAAATAATCACGCGATCAAAACACAGCGAATGATATATTTTGTTTTAAGTTTTTCTTTCAATTAAAAAAGTTTGCATAATGACACTGGGACAAACAGCAATAACTCTAATACAAAGGCAGTCGACAAGTGCCCATCCCCGATGTCGCACAATAGGCCTAAGGGTAAGGGTTTTATTACGGTCATTTTTATTAGCCTCACGCTGAGGTGAAATGAACTATAAAATAACGAATTCCTTTTATACGTCGGGGATACTATTAAAATAACGGATTCCTTTTATACGTCGGGGATACTATTAAAATAACGGATTCCTTTTATACGTCATGGATACAACTAAAATAACGGATTCCTTTTATACGTCGAGGATACTACTAAAATAACGGATTCCTCTTATACGTGGGATATACTAACAAAATAACTGTCGGGCATACAGAGAAATTAATTTCACTTTTGTTGTATATTATTATTTATTAATTACCTTTTTGTACATCATTTAGTAGGCTATATTATGTATAACAGTTTATATATATATTTGTTGGAAATATAAAGACACTAAGGGTCTTACGTTACTCATTTATACTCCGAAACAGAATCAATTTTATGGTTCATCTATATACGATAAAAATATTGTGAAACTGATGTTTCCTTTATACTTTGATTATATTGTGAAATGTACAATTCCCTCAATTCGCCGAGAATGTTGCAAAACGGAAGTTTCCTTTGTATGCCGGATATATTGCGAAAAGGAATTAATTACAGTATCTATCTATAATGACAGTACATTGGAAACAATGGCGAATGCCGTTTGGATTTATTCTTTCCGAAGGTTTTTATTTGACAATTTTACGGAAACCTTTAGAACACTGTTACAGAATAAGATAATATTTGTAGAGGCTCATGAATTGGAAAATAATGAAACGAGAACGTAATTAAAGTAAAGAAACTAAACACAACAAATAACATTTTGAGATAGGTAGGCCTACTGCTATTTTGGTTTGTAATCGTCGGACGGCTGTAATTGCTTTATTCCCTGCCTACTACCGACCGACGCACAAGGCCGTTACTTAAATAATAATTTTGATAGACTACTCTCACCTGCTACAAGTCGGCGGTAACTTCTCCCTCGCAGAAGCTCCTGCCTCGAATACCAGCAGCACCAGAGTAACTAGTCCGGTTTTTCCCATCGCCGTCAACATCTCCAACTTCGGGTTCGACGGACGCAGGAAAAAACAAAGTCGAAAAACTATCACTCAAACGTTTTTCACTCGGCACAGAAATATCACTAAACGGAATAAAAATCTCGTACAACTATTTACCTCTAATTAAACAGATTTAACAGAACCTTACTTATTCGTCACAAGTTTCCGACCCTCTAGTTTCGGTCTTCTCTTCAGGGCTCTCAGTATCCTCGCTTCGTCTTCGAAGCTATCGTCTCCGGCCCTGAAAGAGAATATACAGATGTAATACAGTATTTATAGTATCGTAGACGGACGCGCGGAAGACAGACAGCGACTGGCTCAATGGCTCGAGCTGATGTGTTACGCCGTATGCTAACTCGGGCTCAGCGGGGAACGGGGACTAGTGTGTGTCGCGGATTCAGCACGATTGGTCGTGGAAGACGAGCCTTCGCGCTGTCATTGGCGGAACGGAACACACCTCCGATTACGTCACTACCGGACCAGGACCGTACACAACAATAACCGACGCACGCCTCGTCGCTTCGGCCTCACCGCTCACCTGATCTCCAAGGTAGACGTGCTTTATCTTATAATGGTATTTCCGACTCTTCTTCGCCGTTCTCGGAATAATTATCGTAAACAAGATCGAGCGTATTTTTAGAGAAAACGGATGATGCAACGACGTTCGATTCGGTTTCAATTTTATCATCGGAATCGCTACGTAGATAATATTATGCAACATGCGGAAATTTTTTCGTAATCGTTGAAATTAACTGTTCGGAGGAGGGGAGACGGTAAATTAATTGTCAGCATTACACGACATAATGTTATTTACATTTGCAATGACGTTATCAGGGTCTCGTTTATACATTTGTGGCGGTCGGATGGCAAGCGTCGTCACACTCACACTAAGTAACTCAACCCACAGGGGCAGGGGAATATAGCCTACCCCATTCTCGGCCGGCAATGTACTACTAAAAATTTATTAAACTAAATCTTTAAAATAAATGTTACTACTAATTTAAAATTCATGGTTATTGAAATAAAACAAAGAAAATTGTAAGTATTTGAAAATATAAACGATTAATTAAATAAAAATACCGTAATATAAATTGGATTCTAGGCTGATAAACTTTTTAATTACTTTTCGGTAATTAAATTTAAAATATAGGCTGTATTTATTCGAATATGGATTTTTAAAATTATTATTATTTGTTTACCTCTTATTTTGCTAGAAGCGTGCATCGCTATCTCGTGTTTCTGATTTTATTTATAAATGAATGACTAGAAAAATAGTGTTTAACTATTAAGAAGGCTGTATATATGTTTCGTGTGATTTTAATGGAAATTATTGTTTGAACCTCCCCCCCCCCCCAAATGCTTTGAAAATAATCAATATTTATTCATTAAACCTTTTATTAAAAGGAGTTGCTGTCAATTTCTTTCAGTTATGAGGTACATGGTGATTCACGAAGATTTGCAGAAACTTCGGGAGGTCATTCTACATGTAAAAGTAAAGAAAAAAGTTACATAACCATAGGTCCGGAAATGCTTTGCTTTCCCAAAATCCGCCATTTGTTTTACAAAATAATTCATATCTAGAGAAATGTTTGACTGATTGAGTTCAAACTTGGCATGAAGTTTAACCTAACAATGATCTATCGCAAGAAAAATAAGCGATTTTATACAATCATGCGTTTCAAAATGGCGGCTGTTTGAGATTTTCAAACCTAAATTACTCAAAAACCGTACATTTTAGCAAAAAATTTCGAGACTGTTTTTTTGTAGCCCTTTTTTGATTGCCTATCATATGGTGTAATTTTCAAAACAATCGGATGAAGTATAATAGGTAAGTTATGTGTAATAATTTGTTTGTTCAACCCGGCATCCTATACCAAACACAGTAAACACAACAATATTGTATGTACACAATATGCTGTTATTATCTTTAACTTAGCTATTATCCTTCACCCGATTCTTTTGACAATTACACCATCCGTTAAGGAATCAAAAGGCTACAATAAAGGTGTTTTGACATTTTTTGTTAAAATGTACGGTATTTTAGTAATTTAGGTTTGAAATTTTCAAACAGCCGCCATTTTGAAACGCATGATTAGATATAATCGCTTATTTTTCTTGAGATAGATCATTGTTAGGTAAAACTTCACGCCAAGTTTGAACTGAATCAGTCAAACATGTCTCTAGATATGAATTATTTTGTAAAAAAAACAAAATGGCGGATATCTGGAAAACTAAGCATTTTCGGACCTATGTTTATGTAAGTTTTTTTTTTACTTTTACATGTAGAATGAGCTCACGCAGTTTCTTGCATATCTTCGTGAATCACCATGTACTAGACGAAACAGTTTAAGAAGAGGATTTACAACTTTTTACGTTGAAAAACGGCTCAGTACGAAGTGTAGACTATGTTTTCAGAGGCGAGGCTTTCGCATCAAAGAGCGTAAAAGATATTTCAAAGAATTTGATTTCCTAGTCTAAGTTGACCAACTGATTGCAGTTCAAGCGGTCTGGATCCACGCAGTCGCACGCGATAATCTTTTGAATTATCCAAGTCAACGATACGATTAATAAGTTATAAAGTACTTACTGTACACCGGCTGTGACTTCTAGTTTTCTTTCATTACGTGTTTCGCGGCTTATGTCCCATCATCAGATCTTCTATCGTTTGAGGTCGTGAAACATTAAAACACTAAAAACATGTACATTACTGTACACAAACATTCAGCGGTCGCGTACCTCGACCGCTCGACGTTCGAAGGAACGCCGAAGGAAAAATTAGCAAATATTTTCTTTACCGCTCAACCGCCGCTGGTACCGTAGCCACTCACCCGTGTTTAACAATGAAACCCCATCGGTTAGAAAATTGTTCAGCGCGCGCCGCTTTCACCTGCTCGTACCAA
>JAGFPH010004419.1:105034-117911 GCA_018207615.1 Philaenus spumarius | reverse complement strand
GAATAAAACCAACAATAAATACAAAATAACTTTGTCTTCACATGCTTTTCAAAACTACATATTTGAACTACTAGATGTAAATATGCTGTAAACATTGTGTGTATTTACATTATACAACTTAAATTTAATTGGCGCTTCAATTTATCACTAATTTATATTTTATAATTATTTATAGTAGATTGGATAGGCAAATATGACAGAAGTAACATTTCACATTAAACAAAGTTGAAATCTTATAGAAGAAATAAATGTTATTACATTAAGATCAATAGTGTGAGTCAACTAGCTTGTTTATCAGCAACGGTATACAAATTTAATGTTTATAATAAAATTATCCATGGGACTCAGTTGAGTGTATGCTATTACAAATAAGTTAATGTTTAAGTTTGATGTTGGGAACAAAATGTAAATTATGACTAAACATAAATGTTTTACTTCCTTTATTTATGCCACTAGTGGGCCCGCAACGCTTCGCTATTGCTTGATTTAATTTTGCGGGTAGTTATCCATTTCATTCCTTTCTCTTAAGTAATCAAATTGCAAATAGTTTTGTATTATCTCTTAATAAAATAAATATCAACTAATATAAAAGCAAGTGTACGAGCATACGTACTTAAGTACATAAGTACGTACGTGAGTAACTTATAATTCATAGCTGATTTCACCCATCATCTGTAATTCTTAAAGAAAACCCAGCATAGATTATACTTTGAGGTTATGTTACAACTTCAATAGTTATAATTTATTGTATAATATAACAGCTGATTTCACCCATCATCTGCTATAACAAAACCTAGCTTAATTATACCTTTCGGGTTATGTTTACAACTTTAATCCATAGCCTTGGGAAGTTGATTTTCTTCAAATATGAGTTCAAGAACTAATATAGGCTTTAATTAGATTTTTATAAGATTTGCTTTGTCTGCCTGTGATTTTTCACGGGGGTTTACTAGTTATTACATAATTTTAGGTTTATAGCTTGTATGAAGTTGTTTTAATTTGTATTTATTTTATAGGAGTAGCAACTCCATTTCAACCCTTTAGATCAGGATAAGATCTATCCTTTATTTTAAGTTGGAATAAATCACTCATTTTGAAAATGTTTTATTAAGATCGGTTAAATAGTTTCGGAGTTCATCGCGGACAAACACCGTGACAATGGATATTTACATGCAGATATAGATTAGTATAAGACACTATTTAGTATTTAAAATATAAACTTTTATATATCAAAATAAAGATACAAATTAATATTATCTTTTAGATTCATTCAGATTGCTTGTTGAGTTTTCAATAGGCTATAATTATGTTTAAACATGCAATGTTCGTTGGCATGTTTAAAGTCCAAGGTATGTTGAATTACTTTGTAACATGCATGTTAAAAAAATCAGTATGTAACCAAGTGGATCAAATAGAGTTTGAAAATATTTAAAATTTATAGGCCTAATTAGTTTAAGCTACTGTTTGGTATTTAAATATACAATTATTTTATCAATATAAAGATAAAAATGTGATATTTTAATGGCTTTTAGTTTCATTCAGATTGTTTGTTTAGTTTTCAATATAATTGTGTTTAAACTCATGTATGTTTACTGTTATGTATGGTATCAAATAGTTTGTTTATTATTATTATTTTTGAAAGCGAAAAGTATATAGGCATGAAACATCCAATGTTTGAATTGAATTATAATACTTATAGTAAACATTTTTCTTTGATTTTAGTTTGTGTTTGTTTTTGGTTTTTCAATCTAACCTAAAAAAGATGTTGGTTTTTAATAAACTGACTATAAATTAATTGCTAACACATGAATGTAAACAAACATGTGTTACTAAGCTTTTATTAGCTGTAAAACAGCTGTTTTTGTTAGTTATGGTCTTGAGTTCATGCAATCATTTCATGGAAAAAGCATGTTCAGTGTTCCCGAATTTGAAAATTTTTTAGGAACTTTCCAAATTTGTATTCCCATAAAAACCTAATTGAGACTATAACGAACATTTTAAAACAAAACATTGTCTAATTGGTCAAGTCGTTCTCAAGTGATATGAAGTTACCAACGAACAGAATTTCATTTTTGTTACATACTAATGGACCCAGCAATGCTTCACTATTGCTTGATTTAATTTAAATGGTAGTTGTTCCATTTCATTACATTGACTTGCAAAATAGTAATCGAATTGCAAAATGGTTTGTATGCCACTTAAGAATATACTACACAAATTTAGATACATGTAGTTTGTAAACATTTATATATAATACAGTAAACTTTTTGTTTGCTTATACCTAATCAAAATAACTGATAGTTGTGAAGAATTATTGTAAAAAACCTGATTCTAAGTTATCCCAATTGGTTGGGTTGTAGGCCTAACCTAAACTTGTGTGTGTTTAATTTTATTTATGTATTTTTTATATATTTTAATAGATATTCTGCTATTTGGGGCGAAGACAAATCTAACAAATCAAAGATTATAAAAATTGGTTCAGCCGTTCTTGAGTTACAAAAGTGGTGTAATAAAAACCGACTTTGTTTGATATAGGCCCTAATATAGATTATATTTTCTGCGGGGTCAATGAAGACCAATAAACTAGGAACATGTTATTTTAAAGTATTACACATTATATTATTGTTAAGGAGAGTAACTGTGTCTTTATTACTATTAGTAGTTACTAGTTAGTAATTTGATTTTTATAATAATAAATACGGTAATTAATTACATATTACATTAGTTTGGTCAGTCTCGTGACATATAGTTGAAGATTTGTTTCGTAGCCTTAACTCCATAGATGACTCTGCAATCTAGAGTTTCTATAATGACCCTAAGACTATAAGATGGACTACACTAAGGTAATATTTCGTAATGATATTAAATGGTTATTTAGGAAGATATTATGTTTTTTATCTCATTTTTCTATCTTAATCGTCTGAAGTGTTTTAGACAGTGTTTACTAAAATCTTTTCTTCAGTTGAAAAAGAGTTTTGATTTATTATTATTTTATTACCCAACTCTCTCTATTCTATTATGATTTTTACTTTATCTCTATTCTTAAAAATGTGGATGTAGTTGATATTTATATCATATTGTTTAGCCTATATATATTTATATCATAGAGGTTATTTTAGTCATATCAAGACTACACTACTATTCACTAGAATACGCATTTCTTTTAGCACAATTAATTTCCGACAAATGCTTTGCTATTAAGTCAGATAAACAATCATTTTAAGATTACTTTAAATTCTGTACATACATTTTAACACAATACGTTTAAAATTAGATAAACAACCTCTTTACGATTATATTCATTTTAGATTAACAAGTTGTTCAGATAAAACCGGATCTAGAATTTTACTTTGAAAGAAGACAACTTGTCAGTCAAAAGGTAAAAGTTTGTTGAAACACATATTATTCCATCCTTTTTAGAACAAATGCAACCTACGACAATGGTGAGACATATATCTTAATTTGATTGTGTAAAACAGAATAGCAAATATTGTAGTAACACAAATAAGTGGTTGAAACTAATTTGCTTTATTGCTAGTTCCGAAGAAATTACGAAATCCAAAGTAAAATCGAAGATACACCATTAAAATGGATTAAGTAACTTTAAGATATAAATTAATAACATAAAGATCTTTAAAATAACATTTCATATTAGTAAAGTGTGCAAATGTCATCGAATGTTCATGACAAACCGATCAAAAAATGTTCTATTGCTAACAAACGTTCTCGTTTTGAGATAATAATGTTGATCAATATAATTTGAACAACTTACCGTCGTCAGTAGTCAAATTTGTCGTATTGTACACGATGGCCGTTTCGGCTATTCAGCCATTATCAAGTGGTTTGGAGGAAATCCTCCGTTGTCATGGAACACTTAACACTAAACAAAAAATTCAAAAACATTTAAATAATTTAAAAATCACCTTTATTAAAAACATGTCTGGTGGGCCCACTGTTTCGCACTAAACTATTTCTTATCTTAGAGAAAAGTAGGAACTGGTTTTTGATTAGGAAATGTAAGAGAAGGGAACGGTACGGTCTATTGTGTTTCTGCTGTTATGGTATCATACAATGAGATCGAATCGAAATGTAATTTTTCGTTAAGTATTGCATCTGGATTAGTTTTGAACATTTTATATATCTCGTATTGTTCAAGTGCATTCATAAATTTTCCTTTTTTACAGTGGTGGAGTATTTTCAAGTTGTCATCTATCGTTGTATATTTATGGCTGCTTAGAATGAGATGTTCGGTGCATTTCGATTCAACTTCTCTTTGACGTAGCATTTGTTTGGGTGTCGGGATATGTTCTTTGAACCTCTTTCTAAAGGATCTACCTGTTTGTCCAATGTATTTCATTGGGCAATCAGTGCAAGAGATTTCGTAAATGCCTGTGCTGTCAAATTTATCACCTATAACTTTTTTGAGTTAATAATACTCTGTAAATTATTGTTCTTGGTTTTGAACGCTGTGGAATACCCTTGTTTAAAGAAAACGTTGCCTATATTGTATGCTAACTGTTTGTGATATTGTAAAACAATATTTGTTTTCAGATTTAGTATTAGGTCTTGTAGACTTCTTCTCTTGTTTATTAAATATTTTGTCAATAATGAATGGTGAGTATCCATTACTAATGGCAATATATTTTATTGTGTTGAATTCTTCTTGAAAGTTTTCATGTGAATATCCGAAACGGCCGTCGTGTACAGTACGACAAATTTGACTACTGACGAAGGTAAGTTGTTCAAATTATATTGATTTATTACAGTAGTCGGAATGGCAAATAACAAAATAAATGAATAGTGCTGAATAACAATTTTCTGAAAAAGCTTTCTTTACCAAGTTGTTTAAGAATCACAATTTTCATATTCTCATTTTATAATCACGAAGTGAAGTGGAATTTAAATATTTTGTACATTAGGATTAAATATGCGCTTGATGAATATGGTCACGTATTTCTTTAATGTCATATAAATTCCAGAACGGGCATTTATTAAATTTTATTGAAACTTCTTAACCTCTGTTATGAAAGCAAAAAGAAAACATTTTTTTTTGTTGGTGATCATTATATTATATTAAATACTAAGCAGTATTTTCTTGAATTAAGATGACGTTTTTTAGAAATAATTATTATTTCTCGATTTTTGTGTTTTCATGGTATTTTTTAAAAGAATTTAATGGGATTTTAATACATATATTCTAAATCGGAAACACTCGAAAGTTCATAAATTCGTTCACTATTTGTGTGAAGTACATACATAAACGTACAAGAACTAAGAAAATGAAATTATATTTGATTAGCATCAAATCTTTTAAAATGTAAATCTGAAATCATTACATATTATATTTCATCCAATAGGAAATTTCATTTATTAGCTATCGTGCTTGCACTATGTAAGATTTTTGGCATCAGTGGCGCACCGATGATTTTTTTGTATTTTTTTGGTGGACTACAGGATTTGGCTCAGTACAGAATACAGTAAAACCTCGATAATTTGAGGTAATTGGGACCTGGTGATAAGATAGGCAGTGAGAAAACCATTGAGGTGCAAGTTCCCGCGTCATTTACGTCGTTATAGGCTGATTTGGACATTGAACATTATATTACATCGACCAATATCTATCTGGAGCGATAAGGGTAGCTCAGTTGGCAGAGCATTACGACGGAAACGTAAAGGTCCCGGGTTCAACTCCCGGTATTAGTCTATATTTTTTCACTTGTAATTTAATTAAATACATTATAGAGCTAATGTATGTTATAATACATTGTAATGTTTGCTTTAAGGCTATAAACTATATATAAATACAACCTTATTATCAAAATATTCGTTGATACAAATTTAAAGAATCGAATTTGTTAAATCTATTCTTTTAACTTCGGAAACATTAGTACATCTTCGTAAAACATATAAACATATTCTATTAATAATTTCTTCACTATAATATTAATGACTTCTAAATCATTTGATCTATCAATATGAAATAAAAAGCAATTAAAAGATATAATTTGTATATTTCTTTAAATATTATGTTATGTTATGGAAATTTCGGGCTTTTGTAGTCTGTTGTCATAAAACCACGCTGGACAGTAAATGAATCAACTCCTGTAAAAGCAAGTGTACGTCCGTACATACTTGAGTAACATATAATATAACAGGCGATTTCACCAATCATCTGTAATATTTAAACAAACCCAGTGCAGATTATAATTTGGGGTTATGTTTATAACTTCAATCGTTATAATTATTTCTTGTGAATTTGATTTTTTTAAATATGAGTTATAGAGCTAATGAATGCTATAGTATACGTTATAATATTTGCTTTGAGGTTATCAACTGTATATAAATACAACCTTTTATCGTCAATATATTTGTTTATACAAATTTAAAGAAGAGATAAATATTCGTTTAACTTCGGAAATATTCGTACATCTTTGTATAACATACCGGTAGGTCTAAACATATTCGATTATTAATTTCTTCACTATAATATTAATATAAGTTTGAAATCATTTGATCTATCAATATGAAATAAAAAGCAACTAAAAGATATTATTTTTATCTTTCTTTAAATATATAATAACTTATATCAATAAAAATGTTTAAGAAGTAGGCCTACAGTTTTATAATCCTTATAATTGTACACATTTACCGAGTTGAAAATTCCCGTCAGCATAGTTAGGTAGGCCTAGATAAAGTCTGTTGTTTATAAATAGTATTTTGTATAAATGATGTATTTATGATGTGTATCTAATTAATCCGCCTGTGATTTTTCACTGGGGTTTACTAGTATTTTCAATAAAATCTAAATGGATAGAAGTTCTGTAACTTATCACAAATTCTGAAACACTATATTTTTCTAAAGTTAAAAACTGTAAACCTTCATACTTAGAAGTGATTAAAAATTTCGTTAAGTCGTTTAATTATTGTAAGCCTACAATTAACAAACAGGTTTGATAAAACCATTCTACCACCGTGCCACCAATCACTAGTATAAATAAGATCCCAAATCAAGTTAAAATAATTTTATTTTACGAAAAACAAACGCAAAATGAAACAAATTATTTACAAAATTGTTTTAACGTTGAGTGACGGTCTAGCCAGCACCACAGCTGTGTCTACCGTCTAGCCTATTTACCGTCACCTCAAGAACTGTTAGAATATCATGATTGCGTAGGGTAGGGAACATAATAATTTATAAATGAACAATTACTTTTGTAATCACATAAAGAATTCAGTAATAAATGAGATTTTTAATTTAATATCGACTACGAATTTACGATTTTTTTTTGATCGATTAATTTAAAATAATGAGCAGATTACTAAAGAGACCTTCTGGGGGGGGGGGGGTCCCGTTTGTCCCCCCAGTCAGTGCGCTACTGTCTGACATTATAGTATTTATTTTACATTCAAGAAATTTAATTTATAATAATTTATTTGGTAAATT
The DNA here is from genome assembly GCA_018207615.1 of Philaenus spumarius. Classification (NCBI taxonomy): domain Eukaryota; kingdom Metazoa; phylum Arthropoda; class Insecta; order Hemiptera; family Aphrophoridae; genus Philaenus; species Philaenus spumarius. The sequence continues at coordinate 110,467 of JAGFPH010004419.1, read as the reverse complement.
TTCTGGTATGTTAGTTGTATACAGATTTGAAGCTTAAAACTAAATGTATATTTTATTTAGTAGCAAGTAATCAATGGTTTTCATATATAATATATAATGTGATTCTTCGTTTTAGCCAGGTTCGTATTTAAAAGTTTCCTTGATAAAAGAAAGTATAACAGTTATTTGGATATCTTAAGTCAAATATATGCAATGCACTGTCATTAAATATTAGAAAATAGTAGCAGGTAAAATTTATTTCTGCAGAATTGAATAAATGGTTGTTCAGATCAAATGTTTTAGTCGGTTGTATATGTCATAATTTAGTTCTAAATTTATATTTATAGCATATCCAGGCATGATATGTAACAAATTTAGGCCTATATCATTTGACTTTAAAATAAAGGAGTGGTTACGGTGGTTTAAACATTATAATTATAATATACACTCATGAATAGAAATAAATTATATAATTATTATAAACAAAATCTACTTTCAACCTTCTTGTTGTTATCTGTAACAACAATTTTGTATTTAAAAATAAAATTTAACAAAATATTTTATAGTGTACAGATTGAAAAATGTGATATTGTAATAACTCATACACTTATTTTTCTATCCATTTAACTTATTTGTGGTTTCAATAAAGATATAAAACAATTCAGATGAATGATTTTGCGTACTTATAGTAATCTGCATTTAAAATAACGTTTTAAAAACTATTTCTGTAAATCACTTGCTATTTTGTGAAAATATATCCTATATACAGAATACTGCTTTTTAATCTTTTCTCTGTATACATAAAAATACTCCTAGATCAATCGAGTTCTAAAAGTTCTTTATACTCTAGTCGAAATAATAAAAATATTTTAACAGTTTAATATTGTTCAGGCCATAACATCTTGATGTGCCAGTCAGATCTTAACAACTTATACTTATATTTTCTTGGTGTAACTATTTACATAGGTAATCAAAAATGTATTTCTTATGCATTATTTATTTTCCAATTAACTTACTGTGCTAAATGTATTGTAGTTCTAGTTGTATGTAAGGGAAATATTCATTAGATACAAGAGTGAAGGCTTCTCGGGAAACTCGATGCGGACGAAATCAATATTTGTTGGAATCTATGCAATTATATACAAATCTAATGGTTTCTGTCGGGGTGTGTGTGTGTTATTCAATCACGTAAAAACTAATTAATGGATTTGAATGAAATTTGGCACTCATATAGATCATGCCCTGGAATGAGACATAGGCTATACATCATTTTGATTAAGGGTTGAAACAACCCTTAAAACAATAAATATTTATTATTATACTTCCATTAAGACAAGAGAGCTGAAAATTTGTAGGCCTACATTTATTTCTTACAAGATATACACAAAAAGTAAACCATATAATTATGTATTTTTTAGTGTACTGCTAAGGGGTGAAAATGTAACAACCCCTAAAACAATACAAATTAATTATTATACTTCCCATTAAGCTATGCGGTGGATCTTTGGACCGTGTGCGAAGCCACGGGTACCTGCTGGTACTTTATGAAACACAAACAATACCTAGGCACAGAGGGATATCTAGACACTTTCATGTATTTCCAATGTCTTCGCGTTAAATTTATTTAATTTTGATCACTTATATTTGAACTACTTAAAACAAAAAGAAATTTGTTCGTTTATACTTATATACTGTATTAGAAATTAAAGAATTATGTTATTTTTACAAACTTTGAAATGGAGATAAACGACGCTCACAAAATGTTTTTAAATAGCAGAAAATGAGACTTCACAACAACGTATACACATAGGGCATGTTTATCCTTACTATGCTGAAAAACGAAGAGAAGCGGAAATTTGTAGAGTGAGGAGTGAGGATCTAGACTTTATCTTGGTAAAAAGGAATAATTCCTTTGTGATTACTAAATTATTAAATCGCAAACAATATCCTGAACGTTTAGGTCTAAGTTAAAGCCCTGACAAAACTGAAAGACGAACTAACTGTAAAACTCTTACATATAGGAACTATAATAGAAAAGCGTACCGTAAGTCATTCAGTTACAAAAGATATTCTCATAACATGTTGTCAATTATATAACATTTAAAACATACGATTCACGTAGTAAGTGTAAACAAATAAATGCGAACATGCAGTTCTAGTATTTTAAATCTTTGTATTCATGCTTTGGAATCAGTTTCATTCAAAACTATCACTGTCATTCCCAGAAGAAACACTCTGGCGAACCAAGATTATGTGTGAGTTATATAGGTGCGGACATTTTAAATTAAGCTTTTGATCAAGTCGGGTCACTCAGAAAACTGACTTTGTGCTGAAGCAACAAAATAGTACGTTTTGTTTATAAATAAACGGTACCAGGAACTGGCACATACTTTCTTACAAACATATTTAAATTATTAAACAGATTCACTGTGACTTCGTAATTGTAGGTGGGGTAGGAGATGTGGTTTATTAAAGTAGGAGATTAACTAATAAATATATTATTATTATCTAGAAAGAAAACTATTCGATCGATTTCGAATAAATCTGCACCAAACACGTTACTTAGGCCTGTATAGATGCATGAAAAAAGTTTTAGAAAAAACTTGAAAAACAACCCCCTTTATGGCAAAAAAAACCCAAAAATCAGCTATTATTATTATTATTAGCTAAACTAGAATTTTTAGGAAGATGCGGTTTTTGCATATGGTAACGTACATTAAAGGCTATATATAAGCCAAATTTTATCAAAATCGTTAGAGCCGTTTCTTTATAAAACAATAAGAACTGATTTTTTGAGTTTTTTTTGCCAAAAAGGGGTTGTTTTTCAAAAATTTTCCAAACGGTTTTTCGTGCATCTATGCAGGCCTACTTGACATGTCTGGTGCAAATTTGTTTGAAATCGATCGAATAGTTTTATTTCTAGCTTTGTATGCATACAGACATACATACAGACATACAGACATTTTGTAAAAAACACTTTTGTGGACTCAGGGGTTTCAAAACGGATATTTACACAGAAATCTCAACATCGATTTTTTTTGCGATCACTATACTTTCTCTATACTAGTATAGTGAGAAAGTAAAAATGGTTTGTCTATTTAACTAATACTATATTTCTAAAAAATAATTTAAAAAATATCACATAAAGTAATAATTTATTTAACTATTAGTTTTGTTTTGCGTATGGGTTTTTAATCAGTGACTTAGATTAAACATTACATTCACAAATTGTGAAAATTGAATTTTTATGAACTACTTTATACGGGAATAAAATATTATGACTGAGATAATACGGATGCAAACAATAAACACCAGTTAGTTACTGTAGAGAAATATTACAATAAAAATAATAGTTTTATTGCTGTGTTTACTAATTTGACTTTCTTGCAAAGTTTTCCCAACGGAAATCATGAACATCCTTTTATTGCATGGAAAGTTGTGATATGGAATTCCCTGGAGATTGGAATATATTTAAATTCAACCGCGTATCGGAAACCTTTCCATATGTTAGTATATTGAACGAATACAAATATTACGGTTGAACAGAATTTGCAACAAAAACAGAGTATAATATACAATCCTTCATGAATGACATTTATATACAATACAATCTATGTTAGGTCTATTTCATGTGCAAAACAATATTACTATGTCTAACCTCTTAGTAAATAGATGTAATTTTATCGATTAGTAATGGCTCCAAGGTCAACTAAAGATTGTCATTGATTAATGAATTATATGGTTTCGTCCTACAGTTATATCATATTATTAAAGTTTATATTTTTTTCTTTTTTCGAGAAGATCTCCACATTTGTTTAACAACTCACTAAGGAATTATTGTACAGCAAATATAAATAACACTTATCCTGTTAAATACGTTAGTTAAATAATTCGAATATTATTTCTATTCACCACAATGAAGTTGATCAAGTTTGTCAGCTTTACATAATTGTTTGAATATTCTCATCGAAGATAAAACGCAATATTGTCATTTTCATTCGGAGTATGGTTACGATATAGCACATATTACTCAAATACAGTTTATGTAATAATTAGCAATTATCTGCTCTATACCTTTTGTTTGGTTTGTTTGTTGTTCCAACTACCTAATCATTTTAGTTTTGAAAATTATATTATATTTTGTACTTATATTTACTAATATTGTAGTTTTACCCTAACTTATTTTGTATAATACTACCAAATCAATATAATTTTGCGAATATGATTATTTTAAAGTCACTAAATACAATTACTAGAACCTCATCGTGAAAACAGACACGACATTAAGCTGTGATAAATAATTCTATTGATTGGAGTTATAAATGCGTAGTCTAGCAGACACTAAAAGTGACTAATAATATTGCTCTTTCAAAACAAAGAATATAAACGTATGTTCAATCAATGAAAGCGGTATGGACTACTAGCCTATATTCTAATTCGAATGTATCTACTTCATTGCATCAAGTTCGTTATTACGATGACGTCATTATCAGAAAGTCAAGGATATAATATAGATCCATGCCATAACTATTTGATAATTGCTGGGTATAGTTTGTTTTGTTGTAGCAATTTCTCGCAAATGCGACATCAGCAACGAAATCCACATCTATTGATACAAACTCGTCAGATGTGAAATGAACTGTCCGTGGTCGCTTAAGGTATGGCTACACTTGTCGGATTCTGTCCGGTCCTCGCAGAATTTTATGTGAGGTGGCTATACTTATACGGAAATTCGTAAGGTCAAACAGTGTTCTTCATGTGCGAGCTCTAGTAGTTCAGATGAAGAATTCCTTCTCCTGAGCCTACAATATCAACATGGGTACATACAGTTCTTTCTAACCTCTCACAAGTAAAACAAGTGCTTCGTCATAAATCACACTTACATTTAATTATAACAAACATACTCACAATATATAACTATTACCGTGGTACAGTATGTATTATATAACTAATGGGCCGGTTGAACTCCTCGTGGTAATCAGGTGACATCGGGAGTGATCGCGGAAACACGCGAGGCACTGCCGAATTTCGGAAGAGCGTGGCTACACTTATCAGATCCTCTCCGGTCCGCTCTTCTCACTTTCGTCAAAATGCGGATGAATGCTCCATGCAGTGGCGCACCGAGGATTTGGCTTTGGGGGGAGGACTAAGCTCAGGTCAGAATATATATATATATATTCAACAAATCCTAAACGGATAAAAGTTCTTTAACCTATCACAAAGTCTGAAAAATTATTTATTTTTTTTAAGTGTATGGTGATGGGCTTGAGTCAGACCATAGTGCAATATAAACATTATTTCCGCAAATCACCCAGCACTGACCTTGAGTGACGGTCTAGCCAGCACCCCAGCGAGCTGCCATAGGGTCAATTTATACGAGCGCTGATAGCGCCGCGTTTTCAACATCAGTTAGTTGGGTATATGGAACTACTATGGACCATGTTATCAATGCTA
>JAGFPH010004419.1:85423-104934 GCA_018207615.1 Philaenus spumarius | reverse complement strand
AAAGTTTTCCCAACGGAAATCATGCACATCCTTTTATTGCATGGAAATTTGTGATATGGAATTCCCTGGAGATTGGAATATATTTAAATTCAACCGCGTATCGGAAACCTTTCCATATGTTAGTATATTGAACGAATACAAATATTACGGTTGAACAGAATTTGCAACAAAAACAGAGTATAATATACAATTCTTCATGAATGACATTTATATAAAAGGCAATACAATACAATCTATGTTAGGTCTATTTCATGGGCAAAACAATATTACTATGTCTAACCTCTTAGTAAATAGATGTAATTTTATCGATTAGTAATGGCTCCAAGGTCAACTAAAGATTGTCATTGATTAATGAATTATATGGTTTCGTCCTACAGTTATATCATATTATTAAAGTTTGTATTTCTTTTCTTATTTCGAGAAGATCTCCATATTTGTTTAACATCTCACTAAGAACTTAGTGTACAGTATATATAAATAACACTTATCCTGTGAAATACGTTGGTTAAATAATTCAAATATTTCTATTCACCACAATGAAGTTGATCAAGTTTGTCAGGTTTACATAACTGTTTGATCATTCTCTTCGCAGATAAAATGACGATATGGTCATTTTCACTCGGAGTATATCTACGATATAACATAATATTGCTCAAATACATTTTATCTAATAATTACCAATTATCTGCTCTATAACTTTTATTTGGTTTGTTTGTTGTTACAACTACCCAATCATTTTAGTTTTGAAAATTATATTATATTTAGTACTAATATTTACTAATTCTGTAGTTTTACCCTAACTTATTTTGTATATCACTACCAATTTAATATAATTTTGCGAATATGATTGTTTTAAAGTCACTAAATACAATTACTAGAACCTCATCGTGAAAACAGATATGACATAAAGCTGTGATAAATAATTCTATTGGTTAGAGTTGTAAATGTATTAATAATCTCAAAAATAAGAATTGAGATTGTTTTCAATGTCGTATTCACGAGGTATTCAATCTGTTAATTTAATAATTGCAGTAAAACCGTACAAGTGAGATGACATCGACCAATATCTGGAGCGATCAGGGTAGCTCAGATGGCAGAGCATCACGTCGGAAACGTGAAGGTCCCGGGTTCAACTCCCGGTCTTGGTCTATGTTTTTTCACTTGTAATTTAATTATTGTAAATGTAGTCTAGCAGACACTAAAAGTGACTCATAATATTGCTCTTCCAAAACAAAGCATTTAAACGTATATGTTCCATCAATGCAAGCGGTGTGGACTACTAGCCTAAATTCTAATTCGAATGTATCTACTTCATTGCATCAAGTTCGTTATTACGATGACGTCATTATCAGAAAGTAAAGGATATAATATAGATCCATGCCTTAACTATTTGATAATTGCTGGGTATAGTTTGTTTTGTTGTAGCAATTTCTCGCAAATGCGACATCAGCAACGAAATCCACATCTATTGATACAAACTCGTCAGATGTGAAATGAACTGTCCGTGGTAGCTTAAGGTATGGCTACACTTGTCGGATTCGGTCCGGTCCTCGCCGAATTTTATGTGAGGTGGCTATACTTATACGGAAATTCGTAAGGTCGAACAGTGTTCTTCATGTGCGAGCTCTAGTAGTTCAGATGAAGAATTCCTCAGGAGACTACAATATCAACATGGGTACATACAGTTCTTTCTAACCTCTCACAAGTAAAATAAGTGCTTCGTCATCCATCACACTTACATTTAATTAGAAGAAACATACTCACAATAAATAAATAACTACGACCGTGGTACAGTATGGGCACGGTCGAACTCCACGTGGTAATCACGTGACATCGGGAGTGATCGCGGAAACACCCGAGGCACTGCCGAATTTCGGAAGAGCGCGGCTACACTTATCAGATCCTCTCCGGTCCGCTCTTCTCACTTTCGTCAAAATGCGGATGTTTGCTCCCTGAAGGACATTTCCGCGTCGGGCCGGAGAGGAGAGGACCGGACCGAGCGAGTGAAGTAGCTTCCATTTAAAAAAATGAGAAGCATTGTTCCGCATTTTTTTCGAGACGGCGAGGATAGGACCGAATCTGACAAGTGTAGCCGTACCTTTACTTTGCGTAAATTCAAAGCAGTACTGCGTGTTAATTTTGCGGTAAAGGCACTTTCAATGTTTTTCGTTTGTGCTCGTTAATTAATTGTAACCATTGTGCATCTTGTGATCATATGTTTTAGGAAAATCGGCAAATTCTTAATTGTTACAGCTTCGTTTCTTTTCGAGTTTTAAAGAAATATACTTAGAGAAACACATATTATAGGCTACTATTCTTAAAAGCATAATTTAATTCACTCTGATCGGATAGTTGCAGTTTGAGATAAATGATCCCGAACAAGTTGCACCGAGTTCAATTTGCAACGACCGAACGCCACGAATGTTGGTTAAGTACAGCCATAAAATTGAAACGTAACCAAGATGGTGGTGCTGTGCTCATTTTTAGCCTAGTTGTTGAAGTTTGAAATTATTTCCAAAGAAACTGGTTCTCAAGGGGGTCGGTAGGAAAATTTGGTAAAAAATATAGATTTTTAGTTTTTAAATATTGTTTATGATGTATGATTTCATTTAACACTTATTTCAAAACAATTGGACTGTAATTAGACTGTATTTTCTATAAATGGTTCTGTGAATTTGTTTACAGGGCCATGTCAGAGAATATTTGCAATGATCTTTTTGACATTTTTGTGAATTATAGCAATATATTATAACATTCTATTATAAAAGTTTTTTCTTCGTATTTATTTTACTGAAATTTTATTTTTCATTGTTGTTACTATACCAAAGTCATGTTCTTGTCAGCTGTTAACATACAGATGTATAACTAAAACCTAACAAAAACTAAATTAGTAATGAGTCCTTCGCTGGACACGACAGAGCGCACACCAGTGTTAGACATGATCGTGTTAATGTATTTTTGTGTTAGTGTAAATGTTGTGTGTTTGTACATTTTTTAATATTTGACGAGTTCTTCAGTGTGAACGGACAAACAAGATTTTATCTGATGATGAAGTTACGACTTTGAAACATGTAATCACAAAGAAATTAATTTGAAGTCACAGGACGGACCTTTTGAGGTAATTAATTCATTGTAAAATGAGTTAGTTGGTTTTTGCGAGTTTATGCAGTGTATTATTGGTTTGTTTTGTAAAAACTAGGTTTATTTTATTAATAATGACAAAACCAAAAGGTGCATAAAAATAAAATTAAGTGAGAGAAAATTTTTTGCAGTTGCAAGTCTTTCAAAACCATTAAGATTAAGACCATGTTATTATGTTAAACAACCTAGGCGCAATTGTTCTTCCAAGAAAAAACTCTTACATGTTGAATCATCCTACACAAACTTGTTAACAGAAGACGAGGGTTACTTTAATCTGATTAATCTAGAAAACTTTGTAAATATTATATTTCCTTTGGTTGCTGTAGATTCTGTGGTGGCTGCTGTAGATTCTGTGGTTATATTGACATTTTCCTTTTTTATTCTTTTCTTATACACATTGTCTTCTAAATGAAACTGTTTGAATTCAAATATGTACTTACAAAGATCCTGAAATTGAAATATATTCATAATTCTCACATTATCCTAATTTATGCTGTACTTGTCAATGATAAACTACTCCACATTGTACCAGTTGTTGGTATGTTGATGAATTTGCCTAAAGCCTCTACACGTATGTATAATTACTTGGATATTTAAATTTTTGCTGCTACATCTGTCAACATGGATAGTATAAGAGAAGCTATAGTTTAGTCTGTTAAATAAAATTATGGTGTAAAGACTTGATATGTCGCGACGCCGACGTGACTACATATCGCTAACAGATATTATGTCCATTCCAGGTATTGGCACAAGTAAACTTCTATTTGTAGTTATTTGTTGTTTACATGTAAATATAAAATATTTGGGAAGCATGAAAAACTGTAGTGCAAATTAAAGCGATAAAGTGGATGTTTGGAAATAGCAGGAGCAGAGAAATAATTCACCCATATCTTGAAGAGTAGATAAATCTTTTAGAAAAGAAAAAAGCAGGGTTTTTTCATTTAGAGTCTTCAAATGATTATCGAAATCATGGTCTTTGTAATATTGGTGAACATTCTTGTTGTAAATACCAAAAATAAAATTTTTAATAGTGACTACAGAAAACATACACATTCACTACAAGTTATTATGGACACGATAAAACCTATTTTTAGGGACTTGACTTCTCAGAACAAAAAAATTAAAAAATGCCTCCATGGGAAAAGTCAGTAATAAATTTAGTAATACATCCATAAATAATATAATTTAGGAACTTATTAATAATAAATCTTATTAATAGGAACTTATTTAGTAACTTGTTTTTGTTGGGCTAAAACAATGAAGTTAAGATGTGTATGATGAAGTTTCCTGTTCCTTCGAGTGCCCAGACATAATCCTCTTAAATTTAAAAATTATTTTGTTCTTTCCTTTTACTCATTTAGGGTTCTGATTGACTTATTTAAAAGAATATTTTGGATATCCAAAATATTTTTTGATATTTTGGAGTGTTCCATATGTGTAACAATTAGCGTTAAAAGCTGAAACACCAATTACAAAAAAAAAAATCACATTTATAAGGTTAAAAATTGCTTTATATATATATATATATATATAATGAAACACTGTCTATTGAATATTTTAAAAATACATCTGATTACACAAGATTCTTATGGTTATCAACAAACAATCAAAATAATATATAAAATAAAATATAACCATTATTGCCCAATTTTAAACTTTTGAAACGTCATTTGTTTAGAAGATTTGAACAGTATTACCCAGTGTTACTCTTTTGACGCATGTAGGCCTACATTTAAATAAGAATATTGACTATTTTACTAATGCCAGTTTAGATTTTATAATTATTCTAAAACAACGATTGCCCTTTCTAGAAACAATATCAAAAGTACTAATATTTAAGCGAACATTTTTCTTTGATAAAAATAGGGATTTGTCTTATCTGCGAATCCATGCTTTCGTTTCATACACTCGCACAAAATAAATTGCTGCTAACTTAACAGATGCTAAGTTTAAAAAATGGCCACTAGAGTGTGTTGTAGGCACGAGTACAGATGTGAAACATTAATTCTTAGTACAACAGCTATTAAAACTCAGTGTTACATATCCGTAACTCAGGACACTAGAGGGTTTAAAAGTTCTCTAACGAGATGTATAAGTTAATGATAACATGATTCTCTACAGAAGGGAAAAACAGAAGGAAGAACAGTTACTGTTCTGATTTCATTTTGGAAATAGATAAGAACCGAGTCAAAAAAGCAGAAAAAACAACTTCAGTTATATAGAAACTCGAAGGACAGAGCATTTTGCAAAAAGGAATATGGAAGAAGATTTACAGGCATCAGAATTTAAAAACAAATCCGTCTTATGCCCCTGGATACTATTAGGTATTTAAAACATGCATATGATATTGATAAATTTAATCTTTAAATGTGTTTTTCAAAACATTCTACTTATAAACGAAAAAACAAATGTTTCCTATTAAATGTAAAACTTTATTTTTGTGTGCATGTATTGACTATATTAGTACAACTTACAATACGATCGTTTTGTGACATTTTGAAAATAATAATATACGGGGTGGTCCGGGCCTAGAGTTAATAATTTCTTTGGGCGATAGAACAACATAAATGCAACTTAAATACACAATTTAAAACATTCTAAATATAAAAAAGTTGGTTAGGCCAAAATTATCCTAGCTAAAAATCTGGTTTTACATAACTAAAATACCACTACTTGAACTTGCAGCACGTCTTTAAATAGCATTTTTCTAAAAAAAAAATAATTTAGGGACAGTGATTATTATGTACAAATCATTAACTGAAACTAACTGAAAGAATTTCCAATATCTAATAAATGCCCACCTTATCATGAGATTTATGTGGTTCTATCAACCAAACAATTTTTAACGCTAGGTCCCAGACCAACCCTTATATTATAATTGATTCATTTTTTGAGTACAATTTATGTTAATTAAAAAATATCATACAATTTAGTGTTCGTGTTTGGATCAAAAAGTTGTAAAGACATAAAATATATTAGAAAAACAGATTGAGCAGTTTTTGAGATCAAATTAATATGAGCAATATAGGGCTTACCGACTCCTTTCAATCGACCACGATTGTTTCCTCCGACCAGGGTATCGATTAAAGACTATTTTTGTCATCGATAATATATTTTCCTTTGACCTCACATAATAATATTGTTATTGTTTTGCTTTTTTTACTACCCCTTCGTTAAAAACACATTTTATTTTATTTAGAAATTTACATCTGACTGAGATTTTGAAACTTTCTCCACCACTAGACGATTCACAATAAACCAGAAACTTATTCTATTTATATACACACGAGGTAGTTGAATTATAAAATACATAAAATTCTAAAAACATTTTCAGCAAGCAAAGTGAACAATTTTGATTCTTGTTTCCTCAGGCGTAAAACTCCAACGTCATTAAGAAAGATTTAAATAACGTACAATCTAAACAGCTTGCTAAACAGTCCGTGACTAATTATTTGCTCAAAGAAACTATCAAAATACGTGCTTCTTGTACCGGATACAGTTTAACAGTTTTTTTGTCTGTATAAATAAATTTTTGTACGTAATCAGTCTTTTATCTTCTTATATAATAATACATAAACGATATAACATATAAATTGCAAACTAGAAAAGTTTTTCGACAAAACTAATGCTTTCAATTCGATTTTGTCTCTTTACTCCTCTTTCTATATATATATATATATATATATATATATATATATATATATATATGCTGTCTTTCACTTACTAATATTTGTGGTAGTGGTGTTAAATGTTCGTATTTTTATCAATTGACAATAGTATGTGTTATATAATCATGTAATAATTGTTAGCTACAGTAAAAAATCAAAAGAATCGAAATATATTAGGCTTATGATGTATTTAACCAATTGTAATTTTATAAATGAAAAAGATCGAAAGACTGATAACGGATACCGCCTAATAATTTACCTTTTATATTGCAGCTTAACGAACAGTAATACAATATGTTATAAACAAATGGTACAAATAAATGATTAACATTCATTCATAAAAAGTACTGCCTAATGATAACTGAGAGTAATCGTTTATTCAAAATTGGTATTTCTTATGACGAATTCAATGAGCTACAGATTACTAACCGAAATGTCCAATAATGGTGGTGGGAAATGAGACAAATTTTCCTCAAACATTCTACAAACATATTACCTGATTAACGGTTTACACAAAAAGTATTTAATTTAAAATTGTTTCAATTATATCTCCAACGGTCATCGGTTAAGATATTTATTTACATGCCACATTAAAATGGTTTTTGTGGAGTAGCCAAACTTTTAAATGAAATAATAATAATAAAAAAACAAGGAAAAGCCTGCGCATTAGGGGCTTGAGACTAAAATTCAATACATTTTTTTTAGAATTTACTAAAATTTGTATCTTGTTTTTCTTTAAAATGTGGTTTTACCAAGTACCTTTCGTCATTAGTGTACATCGTATACGGAGTGGTCTGGACCTAGTGTTAAATTTTTTTGGGTGATAGAACAACATAAATGCAACTTAAATACACAATTTAAAAAATTCTAAATTTAAAAAAACTTGGTTATGCCAAAATAACAACTAGCTAAAAGTCTTGCTTTTACATAACTAAAACACCACTACTTTAACTTGCAGCACTAATTTAAAGAGCATTATTTTAATGTCATATAAATAGTACAATGAAATCCTCATTTTCTATTCTAAAAAAAAATAATTTAGGGACAGTGATTATTATGTACAAATAATTAACTGAAAGAATTTAGAATATCTAATAAATGCCCGACCTTATCATGAGATTAAGGAATCACGTATATATACCTTAAATAATATTTTTAAGTGGATGTGTGAAGTAGATTTTTTTAAATTGTGTATTTAAGTTGCATTTATGTTGTTCTATCACCCAAACAAATTTTTAACGCTAGGTCCAGACCTCCCCGTATATACAGAGTGTTCATAAAAGTCCCTTTAACCACCCTTATTGTTTGTGTAACTGAAATTAAGTTAAACAAACTTTGTATATATCTTGTGTTACATAACAAGAAACATTTATTTACATTTCTGACCCTCTATGATTTCGGGGGGCGTAGTTATCATAACTTCAAAGCTGGTTGTTTATTTGTTAATATTAGGAATAAGTAGGTTGTATGTTATTTTCCAGAACTTTGTCCATTACTTAGAAACGAAGCAAAATACTAAGCTCTAGTTTGCGCCACTCTGTTTCTCTTTTAATAAGCCTTTCAATGGTGTATTACATGACCTACTTTTATATTTGAAATTGTCAACCCCCCTTACCCCCCTAAGCCCCCAAATCATAGGGGTTCAGATATGTCAAAACATGTGTCCTGTTATGCAACATGAGGTATATACAAAGTTTTAATAACTTATTTTCAATAACAAAAATAATAATAAAGGGGGTTAAAGTGACTTTACGAACACTTTATTATTATAATATAATAACATATTTAATTTTATATACTGCGATTAATTGTAACTAATATTTTGCCTTTTAAAATTAATAATCTCAGAGTAAAACAAAGCACAAACTGTCTTTGTTCGTTAAAATATATTGTCTACAGTGTTTTACTCTTAGTATAAATCTCAACTGTCCACAGAGCTGAGGGAAATGTTAATGGTTCGTTGTCAGCAGCGAAATGTCAGTGGCAATAACTCTGCTTCGATAATTCATCACTTCAGGATAATTGGAGACTCAAGAGAAGAATGTTTTAATTAAAACTGAGGCTGTTTTGTATGAGGTTCATTTTCAGCTCCGTACTAATTGGGAATTTCAGGTACGCTGCAGAAAGACATGTTTCTATTGCGTTAACCTATAGTCTTATAAGTCACCTAGCATGCAGCAAGTCTGTAAGTTAATTTAATTAAAACGTAATGATCATTTATTTGTTTGTTTTGTTAGAGATATCACATTTTTTGTACATATTGGTGAAAAGGGAATATATTAATTAAAGCCGAAGTTTTGTGTTTTGATAAAGATAAAAACAAATTATCTTGTAGTGCGTTAAAGTTGTTTTATATACAATTTCCTAGTGAAAGCCCTTTCCTCCTTTGGTTAAGGCGTGTGTGTAAAATATTTAGCGCTTTGTATGATTAACATTAGATATTATTTTACTATCATACTGTAAAATTGTCCACTTACATCAGGCAGGTGGATACTTTACTAATAGTTGTAGTTTTAACCCTCCTTGTAGTAAGACATCTCTTGAAACTCAGAGCTAAAGCCAAGTATTTTGAATTACTTACGTAGCCTTACTGCAAAATATGTTTGAACTAAATACATTTATACTAGGTAATGCAAGTCAAGATAATTATTAATTATTATCAAACATAAATCACTGTTGAGAAGTAAAAATCTTACCGAGAGTATTGCTGTTTATTATATTAATTAGTTAATGAAATAAAAACTGTTTTAATTCCGATAATATTTTTTTTTAAATAATCTGTTTTACTTTATTAACTCTCCACTTATAAATGTTGATAAGAACTTAAAGCAATTTTAAGAGTCAAAAAGTTCAGGAAATTGGTTTAATTAATTTATTAAACAAAGTAAAAAACTTACAAATTTATTTTCCTCAAAATACTCTCCTTCTGCAACAACACACTTACCAGAACGTTTATACAGCTCTTCAAAGCACTTTTTTAACTCATTTTGTAAAAGTTTTTTCATCGTTTTCGTAGAATTTTGCTTTACTATATATCAGCATCTGCATATTGTTCTCCTTTCAACGATGTTTTCAACAGCGTGAAAAGGAAGAAATAGGTTGGCGCGAGGTCGGGCGAGTAGGCTGGATGTTCTAGCATGGCAACACTGTTCTCGGCACCAACAGGATCGTTGCGCAGGGGCGTTGTCATGAGCTGTTTTCTTTGTGTTCGGCAGTGAGCATTTTTGGAACCATTCGCAAACAAATTTGATGCATGTTCAAGTGATCATGAAGGATACTGTGGACACTACCGTGTGATAAATTTAACTCAAATGCGATTTCGTCAATCGTTAGTCTTCTGTTTGCACGCACAAGTTGCCGAACTCGTTCAATGTTTTCACCAGTGGTTGAGGTTGAAGGTCGTCCACTACGAGGGTCATCTTCAATGCTTACGCGACCTTTCAAAAACGTTTGTGCCATTCGTAAACTTGACTCTTCTTCATTGCCTCGTCTCCATAAGCTTGAATTAACAATAATTCAAGAGTCTCAGAAGGTGACTTTGGAAGCAAAACGAAGAATTTAATGTTTGCTTGCTGTTCACTATACGCCATTTTTTTAACAAAACTTTAAATTTGCAGACACACAATTAGCACTCTTCGCTGGTGAAGAAAGACAACTGAACTATATCCCCGCTACCGATAATCCCTCCCCAGAAGTAGTACCAACTGTTGCAAAACAAATTTCTCAGGGGTGCCTGCGCTGGGGTCTCAAGAAATTAATTCCGGGAACTTTTTGAATCTAGTATGTAGATTGATCACGTATGCTAACAAAATGTATATAACTGATAATATATTTAGAAAATAATAAATAAAGAAACTGTTTGTATTAAGAGTTAAATAAGAAGTAAGATTTAAACTTTGTATTCGATTGCACCACATAGTATAATCTGAAGGTCATAAAACTGTTTTGCCTTTAATAATAGTTTTAGTACAACAATACGAACTAAAATCCATTTGCTGCATGAAAAGATAAGATCTCTAGCAAATAATGTTGGTTAAAGTTTCAGTTCATTTTAGAGGTGAATCACATCGATCAGAATTTGAGCCAGCTCATCGAGTCACGCATCCATTGAGTAGAATAAGAGCAGACTTCCTCTGAAAGAGTTACCGCAGATCTAAGAACAGTAATTGCAACATTTACATTTTTGGAATTTTCAGCTTTGTGTCTACTTACTACACCATGATTACAAATAATAAATTATTAAAAAATAATAATGGCCATTGGTAACAGCACCTATTTTTAACACGCTTTTAAATTAGCTTCACTTGTATGTTTGTATGTTCGTTTGTAAGTAACTCTCCTTTGGACTAAAAGCCAGTGGCTTATTACTGTTAGTATATCTCTCTTACGCAAGTTCGTTCGTTGGCCGAGCGGTCTAAGGCGCGGGTCGTCGCTGACGTCAATCCCCAGACTCACCGATCGTGGGTTCTAATCCTGTCCACGGCCAAATTTTTTTTTCAATAATTAATCGAACTAAAAATTAAAAAATTAATATAGTTTAAACAAACTAAAAAACACGCTTTTATAATACATCGAACTAAAAAGTGAAAAATAAATATAGTTTAAAAAAACTAAAAAACACGCTTTTAGAGCATATCAAACTAAAAAGTTTAAAATAATTTTTCAAATAAGCTTAAAACAATAATAAACGATAAATACTACCATTATTGTAAAAAAAGCGTGGGGCGCTTTGTCCATATTTCTCGTACATCGAGCGAACAACGCTTTTTTTACAATAATGCTAGTATTTATCGTTTATTATTGTTTTAAGCTTATTTGAAAAAATATTTTTAACTTTTTAGTTTGATATGCTCTAAAAGCGTGTTTTTTAGTTTTTTTAAACTATATTTATTATAATACAGGTATATCGTTACTTACAAAGGTTGAACAAATTCACAATGATTGATTGAAACCCCGAACCATAAATAGAAGGAACAAAAAACAATAACAGAACAATTTGATGAAAAGTTATGTTTAATGTACTACCCTAATGCACATTTCAATGACATAGTCATCATCCTCAGAGGGCTTTAACAGTACTGAACAAATTCACTTTTCATTAAATTTGTTTGTTATTGTTTTTTGTTAATTCTATTTGAAGTTCCGGGTTTTATTCAATCATTGTGAGGTATAACGTTGATAAAGCGAAAGAAATTATTTAAAACTTTAACCAACAAATTGCATTAGTGTGATACGTAATACGACTATTATGAAATCTCAAACTAAGTTAATGACATGTTTTACTGCCCTCTAAAAGGGTTTTTATTGTTTATTTGCAGGAATTAATATCTCTCTGCTTTATGACAGGCCCACTTATTACCCAAAGCATCACGAAAAAGCATTTCAGCATGTTACTTATATGGATTTGTGGAACTTTACGATTACTCTTAAAAATAGTACATGACGTTTAGAGATTGTCGTTTAACTCTGATTATCTGGAGATAGTAATTAATTGTTAAACATATGTGTCAAACTAAGTAAAGTATAGCTAACGTGATATTAAGTGCTATATCAAAATTCAAATAAGGTAACCACTATTTGTGTTATTGAATTTGTTGTGCCAAGATAGTTATGTGTAATTGAACATAAAAACACATGGTTTTTATACCTTTGGTTTTAAATTGTGTGAACTATGGACTCCAGATACCGTAAAGAAAGTTCAATGTGTTGCCTTGGATCTTATGAACATGTTAAAATCACTCCTCCTTGAGAAAACAAAAACACAAGTTAGAGCTGATCTATGCAAAAGTTGAATGGTGGAAAGAATTTGAAAAATACCCAGTTCAGTGCAAATGATGACTTCATTTACTCCAACCGCCCTAGAAAGAATGCTTATTAAGAAACACTTGAAATGTTTAAGGGTTTCTGATTTTACCTTATCTTTCCCATTAACTTATACGTAATAAAATTACAAAACAATTTATTCGAGAATACACTTTTACAATTTCAGTATTAAAGAAATGTACATGCCATTGTAATTGGCAGTGGACCTTTCAACTTCCCAACGATAATATATCTGTACACAATGAACCAGTAGAAACTGGTAACTATTATTTATATAATGTTTTATACTAAGTAGTAACTAACTCTGTTGTCGTGATGTTTGTTTTAAATGAAAGACAATGTTTTTACTATTATTCAAAAGTTATGAAAAGTCATTTTTATTAAATTTCATCTTTTTTCCTAGTTGGGTTCGATACAGTAGGTAATACAGTTTTAATAATTTAAAAATAAATATTAATTACAACTTCAGTAAATAACTATATAGAATCACCATTAGTAAATAAATATCATATACTTAATACAATAAGGTTTTTTTCTGTTACACCCCTTTTTCATCCGTCCAACTTAACCGATTTTTACGATTGTGGTGTCATTTTAAAGCTTAAGATCTAGCGCACCTGCGAATGGTAATTAAAAGGCCATTTCGTTTAGGGCTGCGTCCCTCTAGCCTTTTATTTATTTCTAGAGGGCCTTTTTAAATGTCCAGTGCTGAAAAACTTGCATTATAACGGTTTTAAATGTGATTGTTAAAAGCTGATTACCTTCAGATGATTTTTTAACAAAGCCAGATTGTAAGCAAAAATAGATCATCTGCAACTAAGAGAGCTTATGAAAATTATTAATTTTTAAATACACTACTTTAATTTATAAATTGTTGCCTAATAATTGAGGTAGGTAAATCACTCTTAATGGTAAAGACTATAAAATCGACATATTATAAAAAATATTGTAAATTAGTAGTTTTATTTATCTAAAAATTATCTTAACCCTATATCTGGCAATTAAAAGTAATTGCACTATAATTGCATGACATAATATGTGGGCTTTTTCAGGTAAAGAGTATAGGCCTAGCCTAAGCTATTTTTATGATATACATTATTTTTATTTTCTTATTGTTATTTGTAGCCTACTATAAACATTTTTTTAACTTTGTATTTTGTTGGACTAAAGAACTTTTAGGTTTGTTTTACTTTAATAGCCTACTTTTCAAATAATGTGTTATTTATATTTTTCTTTTGATTAGGCCGAATTTTCTGCTATTTTGGAAACATATATTTTATGTTTTTGTAAACTACAATAACTTGCCTAATCTTCTAATCAAATTATTTCGTACATATTATAACAGCAGTTATAAGGCTCAGGTCTACACCTTAATAAAAATCTAACCTAAATGCTAGAAATACAAAGTATGAAATTAGCTAAAAATGGAAATATTAAAGCATACATCTGTTAACTGTTATTTTATTCAATTGGTTGCTATGGTAACAAATGTTAATACATTTGTTGATTTATCCAGTCTAGGCCTAACCTAAGAATTTATTCCGACTAAATCTACAAATATTGAAATAAAAAAAATGTTTTTATTGAAATAAGTTATTACGTATGTTACTCAGGGTTGGTGTAGCTTTTTATTAGTAAAACTATTTTTTCAATTGGTTCAGTAGTTTCAGAGATTACCCCCTACATACAAACAAACAAACTTTACCTCTTTATAATATTAGTATAGCTATGTGTACTATGTATTTGTATATTTATGACAACATTAGACTTCAATTTATGCCTTTTGTAAACAAATATTGTGTTTTTATGAACTTTTATCCTCATGGAAAAACGAATAAGACTTTATAAAAGATACAAAATATATATATATCCAATAATTTATATATTTACATTTGAACTGATTTTTGTAGTAGGCCTACAAATTATCATTTATAATAAAATATAATTTAGAATCACTATTTTTAATTTACACATTTTTATAAATTTCTTCAATATATATAAAGGTAATTTTTTTCAAAATTTCGAAAATTAACTCTTCTTTCTCCCAAAAACGTATTTTCGAAAAAGTTTTTAAACATTATATCTTATAGAAAAGTATTTTTTATACATATTTTACAGCTTGAATTTATCATAATTCTTTTGGTATTTTTCCAAAGGGCCAACTTTTGATTACTTCAAACATTGTAATTAAAGAAGTTTTGTAATCAAAAATGGTCAGTTTTTTACTGTGAAATAGAACTTTTCTATTAAATTTAGAATTTAAATTGCATGTAAAAAGGTTAACTTTATTAATAACTCTGTGAGTTTAAAATCATTTAACTTTTTCAAATTGTTGGTGTCTTTCTCACAAACAGAAAAAAATATTAAAATGCGCAATTTGCCCAGAGGCCCCCTAGTAAAATTTAAAAGTAAAAAATAAAAGTTATAAATATTGTCAAAGTCATTATGCAAATTGGAGTTGATTTCATTGAAATAAACTTATAGTATGAAAACTCTTATGAATGTATTCAGAAGCAGATAAATTGATCCTGTAAATTGATACTCCAATCAACTTTAAGTAGACAAATTATACTGAGTAAACTAACATAAAGGGCGATTTATACTCTCGTTACTTGTAATAATTAGAGTATGACTGTCAGTTAGTTTACTTAATTTGTCACGAGATGTCTTGAGAACTAATAAATTTTATAAAAAAAAACTCGGATGGTGCAAACTGAAACCGTACCTTCCTTCCGTATAATTCATGATTGTTTAGTGACTGCAGTTCAATTAGTCTTGTTACTTAGTTCTCAACTTAGTACCATCACTTACTGCCAGTACATCCTCCTGTCTGAAACTGTACAATACTCCCATACGTTGACATGTTGACACATCCGTCGTGTGAATTGATTTACATTATTTAGAAGCTTCAAGTCTAACATCACACCTCATTGTAAATACTAAGAATACAATTTGCGATGTTAATACCTTTATTTACTGTGGAATATCAAAATATATATAAAGACTAGATAGTGGTTGAAAACAGCTAAAATAGAAGGTTTATGATATTAAAAAGTAACTGAAATTGTAAGTAAAATATACAAATATAATCTGGATTGAACACAATGCAATACTCCTAATAGGAATCCCTTGTAATACCAAGTTGGACAAAAGTAACTGTTGCAACAAATATATTTTCACATATTCCTACTCACATTATAATAAAACACACATAGACATCACTCTAACTAAAGAAACATTTTACCATCGTATTATTTTATAGTATTCTGAGGGGATGCAGCTAGTACGAAAACTAAACCTAAGTTAAAAAAAGTATGTTGATTTAGTTACTACAGCAGTATTTCTTGTTCATTATAATGTAAAAAGTCTTTTCACTCTTAGAATTGAGACATAGGAGTCAAAACATAGATAAATAACATACTCTAAAAATACTGAAAAGCACACAATAATTTATGTACTGTACTTTAATAGTTTATGTAGTCTAACAGTTTTTATCTTAACCGAAGAAACGTCAATTGACGGAGCTGCTAGGTGTATCATTGTTATATAATTTAATTAAGTTGTTATATTTGGTAGTTAGTTTATTCCGTTTAGAAATACTATTAAAAGTATCAGGCGATGGTAAAACTGTATGGATCCTAACGTTTAAATGTAATAAAGTTTTAAAATAGTTTAAATATTGCTTATTACGTTACTTTAATTTGAGTAACTATTTGTATATTTGTAACGGTACATTTTTACCGGTGGTTTTTTTTTTAAACAAAGGCCAAGTACAAGGGAAACCGAAATTCCCCGGCCTATACGTTTGATGTGACAGTCTAAGAAATTTCCCTGCGGTGCGGGAGAAAGGGAAATCCCCACTCTTAGCGCATGCGCAGACGACTTACCGAGCTAGGGAGGTCACTGCAACCAGAATACAGGTCTGCGTCTGCCTCTCACCGACTCTTGAACAGGTAAGACCTTCTCTAGTCTCTAGGCTAAGCACACGGTGCGATAAACCTTATAATAATTTACTATTCTAAACACTTAGAAAATTTTTCATTTCGTTACACTACTTGCTACTGCTTGCCGATACTTGCACGCTTTGGCATGATTGTGTAGCTATACCTAGTTATTATTACAGTACTAACTATTTATAGGACACGGCCTCTATTGGTATATATTTTAGCGTTTACGAAATAGGTTATTAGTAATTAAATATTTTAAAATATAATACTTTGACTTAAAAATAGTTTAGATAAATAAACTAAATATTTTTCTAAACCGACGCTAAACGTAGCCTACCTTGAATTGTATTCGAAAGACGGTTCGTAGGCCTAAACTAAATATTTCTATAGATCGATTCAAAACCTAACTTACCTTGAACTGAATTCGAAAGACTGTTCGTAAGCCTGCATCGAACGTTCTATTTAAATATTTTTCTAAACCGACACTAAACTTAGCCTACCTTGAACTGCATTCGAAAGACGGTTCGTAGGCCTAAACTAAATATTTCTATAGATCGATTCGAAACCTAGCTTACCTTGAACTGAATTCGAAAGACGGTTCGTAAGCCTGCATCGAACGTTCTATTTAAATATTTTTCTAAACCGACGCTAAACGTAGCCTACCTTGAACTGCATTCGAAAGACGGTTCGTAGGCCTAAACTAAATATTTCTATAGATCGATTTGAAACCTAGCTTACCTTGAACTGAATTCGAAAGACGGTTCGTAAGCTTGCATCGAACGTTCTATTTAAATATTTTTCTAAACCGACACTAAATTTAGCCTACCTTGAACTGCATTTGAAAGACGGTTCGGAGGCCTAAACTAAATAGTTGTAAGTAGATATTTCTAAAAATTAAATAGTTTTCTGTCCAGCCGAACCATAGATATTCTATTATTTCCTATCCGACCCGGTAAGCTCAACCCTCACCAGCTACGACGTTTAGGGAAAACAACAAAAAAAAGGCGATGATGAAAATAAGTCTGTATTAGTCCTTGTCGACTAAATACACCTAACTGAGCCTTACACCAACCAACACCTACACACGCACTCTCTACACACCTACCACAAAACCATCTACTTAGACACCGTTATTAAAATCACTTAGACCCCTGGAACGATCCCAGCTAAGCTGTAACTATTCTGGCACCGTTATCGTATAACTTTTTACTGGCTGTATCCCCAAGAATCGAATTATTGTATCGATTACCGGATTAATCATCACAAATTGGCGCCCGAACAGGGACTTGATTTTTCAAGTCAACAAACGAAACCGAATACTGAACTCTACTTTTCTAGGGATACGCCGGACTCTATAACTACCTCGAAATGATATTCTTTACGAAGGTATTTAACATTTTTCGAATGCTTTTGGGCTTTCTTTATGTAGCTAAAGGACAGCCGCTAAAGCCGGATTTAGAAAAACGGAAAGCCTCCGAAACCGAGGAAAATCCGCCAAGCACTACTGCCGTAGCCCCACTTACTACAAGTACTACTACGACGACAGCATCCTTGCCTACTTATTCACTTACAACTACGCAAGTCACACCTACTGGGAGTGAAGGAAAAGTTAGCTGGATATACGACCTATCTAAAGCCGAACTCCGATTAGAAATGCAAAAATACGGTCTTTCTACAGAAGGCACCTGTAACGAATTACAGACGCGATTCTCAAATTTCATGCGGGCTTGTCCAAATCCAACTATGGGGGTCAAGACAAGTGACCCGCTGTCGAAACTACCCTCACTTGATTTTGCCGGACTTCCAGAGGTCGGAACCATGGAAATTCCAAGTCATCATCCGGACAACCTCCATAGAAAACCGCTAGTTCAACTATCTACCGAAGAGAGATTGATGAGGGAAATGTTAGGGCTTTCCCACAACGCGAACTTCGACGAGGTTCAACGAACAATTTTAAGAATAACCTCGCAGCACGCAACCCACAACAGGAATCCTGATCTGATGGACTTTCCTAGATGTGGCGATCCTCAACCAGTGATACGAGAGACAAACCAGGAATTTTTCAGCGATTACTTGGGTTTACCATTGCGAAATTGCAGGGAGATCCCCACCAGAACTCAGACTGATGGTGCCGTATCTCGAGACACAGCTAACATATGCACCGTAGTACGACGATGGAGTCTACGCTTTGATGGTGAAAAGGATCCAGTCTCTTTTCTCGAACGAATAAACGAACTAAGTGAATCCTACGCTATCAAGAAAGGAGAGCTTTTGAGGGCGCTTCCGGAGCTGTTATCTGGAAAAGCACTTCTATGGTACAGAAATAATCGCGAATTGTGAAACGTTTATGAAGACTTTATACGCGATTTCGAGCTTCAGTACCTTCCGCCAGGTTATACACGTAATCTAGATGAAGAAATTCGAAGTCGAACGCAAGGAGAAAGCGAACCTTTTAGGAACTTTGCAGTAGCACTCACAACACTAATGCGTCGAAGAGGAGGATTTACCCAACAAGAAAGATTAGATCGGTTCTATCTTAACACGAAGCCGGAGTATAAGCTTACCATAAAGCGAGAAGCAATCACCAGCATGAACGACCTAATACGTCAAGCAGAGAGTTACGAAAGTTATTTGCAAGATGTACGATCTTACCGACCCCCGCCACGTCCATCACAAAGTATGGAACCTGAGGTAGCTTATGAGACCAAGATAAAACCGACCAAACCAATGGATCTCACACCGATGGACACTCAAAAGAGTAGAACCTCTTCTAGTCCGATACCTTTCGCTAAGAATTATCAGGGCACGCAAACGACACAATTTTCGCCCATAACAACAAATAAGGATGCTACTCAAAAACGAACCGAAGCAAAGGACGTTGTTTATTGGAACTGCGGTCGAAACGGACATAGTTTTAACAATTGCCGCCTAC
>JAGFPH010004419.1:65758-82932 GCA_018207615.1 Philaenus spumarius | reverse complement strand
CCTACCTTGAACTGTATTCGAAAGACGGTTCGTAGGCCTAAACCAAAGCCTTCTCTGTATAAGGCCGCGGCCTTCGATGTGGCAACGCCGCATCTCACCCCCACCCTCGGCCCCCTCCGGGCATTGACGCCAGCGGTAAAACGTTCAACATTTCGCCAAAACTGCGCTTATTCACATTAAAAGTAATGAAAATTAAATCAGTTTAGTGGATTCATTTTTAGCATGAAATGGTGCTTACAATTTTACAAATTGTATTACTAAATAATAAAAAATAGATGTTTATATAAACGTATAATATTCACCACTTACTTCCAGCCCTGAGTATTATGCACAAGCGATATAAATTTGTATTAAAAACAGAATTTGTTTGAACTAATTGAGTTTATGATAAAATTACTATTATATATATAGGTGTAGGGAACTTTGTAAACGGGATGGATGAAACAACAAGGATTATTTCAAATATATTTTATTCGAACAAAGAGATTACACTTTTCAGGAATATAAAGTGACCTAAGAAAATATTTTAAGTTTAATTTTATTTTAATTATTCGGACGTTAATTATTTTCACTGGCATTTGCTTTTGTATGTTCGATAATATTTTTAACACCGGTTTTTCATTAAATTAATGGTACTACATATTGTGTTTGGGCGTCATTTTATTTCATGGACATTCATTGTGGTACTTAAATTACGTTTTAATAGCATTATTTAATAAAATTTGCGCTAATTATGATTGGACGTTAATTTCTTTCACTGGCATTCGCTTTTGTATGTTCGATATTATTTTAACACCGGTTTTGCATTAAATGGTCTTCATACATATTGTATTTGGGGGTCAATTTATTTCGCGGACATTCATTGTGGTACTTAAATTATGTTTTAATGGCATTATTTAATAAAATTTGCTCTAATTATGTTCGGGCGTTAATTTCTTTCACTGGCATTCGCTATTGTATGTTCGATAATATTTTAACACATGTTATTCATTATATGGTCACACATATTGTATTTGGGCGTCAATTTATTTCGCGGACATTCATTGTGGTACTTAAATTACGTTTTAATGGCATTAATTAATAAAATTTGCGCTAATTATGTTCGGACGTTAATTTTGTTCACTGGCATTCGCTTTTGTATGTTCGATAATATTTTTAACACCGGTTTTTCATTAAATGGTACTACATATTGTATCTGATTATGTAAAACAACGAGGTTAATCACTGATGATGCGCCGTCTAGCAGTGCGAACTAATGGTGGGAGCCAGCCGACCTTGGCCTAGTGTGCGGCGTTGCCAGATTTCGCTCGCCGCGGCCTTATACTAGAGAAGGCTATGCCTAAACTAAATATTTCTATAGATCGATTCGAAACCTAGCTTACCTTGAACTGAATTCGAAAGACGGTTCGTAAGCCTGCATCGAACGTTCTATTTAAATATTTTTCTAAACCGACACTAAACTTAGCCTACCTTGAACTGCATTCGAAAGACGGTTCGTAGGCCTAAACTAAATATTTCTATAGATCGATTGAAACCTAGCTTACCTTGAACTGAATTCGAAAGACGGTTCGTAAGCTTGCATCGAACGTTCTATTTAAATATTTTTCTAAACCGACACTAAATTTAGCCTACCTTGAACTGCATTTGAAAGACGGTTCGGAGGCCTAAACTAAATAGTTGTAAGTAGATATTTCTAAAAATTAAATAGTTTTCTGTCCAGCCGAACCATAGATATTCTATTATTTCCTATCCGACCCGGTAAGCTCAACCCTCACCAGCTACGACGTTTAGGGAAAACAACACCAAAAAAGGCGATGATGAAAATAAGTCTGTATTAGTCCTTGTCGACTAAATACACCTAACTGAGCCTTACACCAATTAACACCTACACACGCACTCTCTACACACCTACCACAAAACCATCTACTTAGACACCGTTATTAAAATCACTTAGACCCCTGGAACGATCCCAGCTAAGCTGTAACTATTCTGGCACCGTTACGTATAACTTTTTATTGGCTGTATCCCCAAGAATCGAATTATTGTATCGATTACCGGATTAATCATCACATATTCTAATTTATGTACTTTTTGTACTTTAATAATATTTCTTTCATGCACGTATGACAATATAAAGTGTCCAAAATATCAATAAGTTTAATAACTTTGGTTCGAAAGATGTTTGCTAACATGATAGTATTACTATTATCAACTGCAAGCCTTACTATTTTCATGTTCTGAAATAAATTTACATTTGTTTGAAGTACAGACTAATATATTTGGGAGGAATGAGGCACGTGTACTGTAGGTTATAGTCACACACATATAACAATAACTTTTTTGCAATAGCCTAAACAAATAAATCCTTGTTATTATAACTAATAAGTATTAAATTACAAGTGAAAAAACATAGACCAAGACCATTTGAATCCAGGACTTTTACCATTTAATGGTAAGGCTCTACCAATTGAGCTACCCTGATCATACCAGATATTAATCGATGTTATCTCAATTTTATGGTTTTACTGCATTTATTGAACCAATAGACTGAATACCTCGCATATGCTATATTGAAAACAATCTTAATTCTTTTTGCAGCCTACAGTGGCGTTATTTTTAAATATGTTAAATAATAACACTATATTTATATTTGCATGTCTAATGTGCATTTTAAATGAATTAAATAATTTAAATTTAATTTAGAATGGCAGAGGTTTTAGACTTGCGATTTGATTAGAGGTTGGGGAAAATTAGCATTTGGTAGATTTTACAGAGAGAGAGACTGAACAAAGTTAAAAGTAAATGACTATTTGACCTTCCTCTGCTCTCACAATGCAAAGAAGGTTCCCTGATTTGTGGTAATTACCCTGGCTTTTCAACGACGTCATTGGCTAATCTTTTGTCTAAAAGATTCTTTAATTATTTAATGTACTCTTGCACATTAGCTGTGTTACGTACCTTGTAAAACAAATGCAGTTTATGTTTTGAATTATGCTTCATTTAACAACAGAAATTGACCCAATAATGGATAAAAGCCTAAACGTTTGTCTCTCATTCTGCCATTCTACATCTTTAAAGATTATCTTGGCTCCATATTATATTGTAATAGTTTTATTATCTATATCCTTAAAAAAAATTGTATAAAGAAAACACATAATAGAGAAACAAACACATTTCCAGAAAATATTTGAATTGTCCAAACGGTGCAAATAATGTATGCCATTGATTGCAAATAACAAATAGTTTTCTGCTTTTTGTTGTAAATTAAGTAACATCAATAGTCTACTTAATGCTTATGCTACTTACCAGGACCGTTCAAAAGAGGGGGGGGGGGGTTAAACTGGAGCAAGCTGGCCCTTGTGCCGCTGCCAATATTTAAAAAAAAATGCGATTGCGGTAGTCATTTGCTAGTTAACATAAAATTTGTAATAATTTTGTAACTTGTAATGTAATTAAAATCCCAGCATTTCTCCTTTCGTATTCTCAGACGACCTAAGGTCTCATCTAATTGCACAAAGAATAAAAATCTATACTCCAAAAATATAAGATTAGTCACCAGGGATTAATAGTCAAAGTCACTTAGTCATCAGCGTTCTAATATTATGTGTGAATGGTTCAAGGTTTTTTGTCCTTTAAGTAATTAAGTAAACAAGTTTTGGCTGTTTGACGGTTATGTCAGATTCGGCTTAATGGTATAAGAAAAAGTGTCAGCTTAGATATTTTCTCGATTGTTTTTGTTTCGATAGAGGTTTAAGGAAATTTAGTAATGCTTATTTAGGCCTGCTAAGATTTGTGTTGTAAACCGTGGACCTCTAACCTCACAATTGTCACAAAGTGATTTGTTGGGAGATATTGGATATTCCATGTTTTAATCGAATAATATTCTGTTACAAAGGCCTACCTACTCGCTTATCTGTAAGTATATGAGTTTATTATGGCTTATGTTAGAAGTTGATAGGTTTATTGTGGTTCAAACAAATACAGTTTAGTAAACAAAAAAAAGGAAAAAATAGCAGTATTTAAAAAATTTATAGATGTTTATCGCTATCTGTTGTTGTTAATTGCTGATTTTTTTTAGGAACAACGGAACGTTAATATATTATATTTATAGTAGTAAGATCCCGTGAAAAATCTGATAAATTTGATACACAGAGAAAAAATATAACTTCAGAATATTAAGCTTAATGTGCTATACTACTAATGTAGGCTGTATGATTTGTTTTGAGGTCAGGAGTCGTTAAAAATGTATATATTTTACAATTATTATTCTTTTTGTTAACTTCGTTTTTAAGAAGTAACTACTTAGGCCTTCAAAAACAAACTATATCTAACTGGGTTAATGTTGTTATGTATTTTTATAGTGGTAAAACACAATTAAACTTTTGACTCAAAAACCTAAAATAATTTTTTTAAACAA
Organism: Philaenus spumarius; assembly: GCA_018207615.1. Lineage (NCBI taxonomy): Eukaryota > Metazoa > Arthropoda > Insecta > Hemiptera > Aphrophoridae > Philaenus > Philaenus spumarius. The sequence continues at coordinate 78,515 of JAGFPH010004419.1, read as the reverse complement.
AACAAAAGATTATTCATTTTAATCATAGGCCTACTTAAATATACGATATTAACCCCAAATATTTTAAAAACAGTCATTCAGGTAAAGTTATATTGTTGTTCGCAATTCAATCTAGTTTTTATGTTCAATAGTCTCATATTTGTAAATTAACAGAAATGAAGTTGGATTTTATACGACTAAGAGTTTAGTAATAAAGTTGTTTAGCTTAATCTGCAGAAAAAATCAGTTAAAATTTTTAGACTAAAATATTGAGTTAAAATCTCTCAACTAACGGTCTACTTCATACAAGTTTCTAAAGAAACAAACATTTTATTTTATTGAATAAAATAATAATTGTGTTTTTATAGTAAAATAATGATAAATTATTAAGATTAACAATTTCTAGGTAAGTTTACTGATGTTGGTTTAAACTGTATGTATAAGGTAACTAACAATTGACAACACGAAGATATAAGTTTAAAGTCACGTGGTTTTATACACGGTTTATTTGCAAACAACAAGTTAACCAGTACAACATTACCAATACATTAAGTCTTAAAGTATTTTTTAATTATATTTTCGCTATTTGAACTTTTTACATTAAGTCTTATAAAATGTGATTGAAATATATTTAAAGAGATTTAAAGAGTTTTTCAAATACAGAAATTGGTTTGATTTCAAATTAAAATTCCTTCAAATGCAATCTTCTTGAAAATGGATTTGCCACTTCATTTCATCAAACTCAAAGGAATGTGTACGCTAAGTCTTGTTTGATAATATATTTTAAACTCTTGAGTTTGTATATTTATTGTTCAAATGGCAAAATAAGCAATTATTTTTTTATAAAAAATAACTGTTTTTGAATGTTAACTTTTTGATTGACAAGCAACAATAGGTAGACAATTTAAATACTTCAGTTAACAAGGTATTATAATTAAAATTACTATTTTTGTCACGAATACAAATATATTCTTACTCATTTTGCCACAAATGTTTTATTGGATTTGTGTTTTTCTGAGAATATTAGGGTTCGACCAGGGCTATAGAATACAAGGGCTGGACCAGTCTGCCAAGGAATGCGTTCCTCCACTGCCACTGTGATGACGTCACGGTGGTAACAACTGCTCCATTCCCAACGCTTCTTATAAGTATTTCTACTACATTAATTTAAATTTCTTAGCAAAGCTGTCACATTTTTATGATGCGCTTTTCTTTAGTTTTAGTATTAACACTACACAAAGCAATAAATAGACTGTAACCAATAATTAGTCTAAAGATATAAGCAGAAGACAAGGTTACAATAAAACTAACTAATTCGTAGGTAATAAACTGATGTAGCATACTTTTAATTTGATTCTCTGACACATTTCTGAAAACTAAATATGAAAATTGAACAAAATGTGCCACATTATTGAAAATATTTGTATTTATTATAATAAACCACCAAAACTTGAATGTCATACTACAGTTTAATAAAACATGTGTAATACTTATAAAATAAAACACATAAAAGTTATAAATACTTACACATAATGAGTAGCTTATATGCAGATATGCACATGACATAATAATTACTGCTGAAATTAAATATTTAAAAAAAAAACTGCTTTATAGAAATTTTCCTTTCCTAGGCCTTAGGGAATAGTAATTTAATAGTTGAATTTAAACATTTGAACTATTTAAATTTAAATTGATACTGTGCAATTTAATTTAGTCTATAAGTTTAACTTAAAATTATGTTTTATTTTTGTCATTAATAATTTTACTACTCTAGGTTTAAATTTGATTATAATTATTTGTATATTATATATTTATTTATATCTAATTATTCTGACAATTTTAAGTGCATTTTGATAGTAAAGATTTTTTTTTAAACATTAAAGCTGCATTGAAAAATTTGCATTGAATATGCGTCAAAAGGCGAAAATCTCGCGGAATTATATACCTCCTTTAAAAACGTGTACTGAGGAAAATAATTGCTCAATATTCACCAAACTTGCTAAACATATAATTTAGGTGAGTGTGTGTCTTGTATAACTTTTTAAAGAAATTCGAGAAAATTAGCCTTGAATGTTCACCAAAATGCGAAAATCTCGCGGAATTAAATACGTCCTTTAAACACTTGTACTGAAAAATAATAATTGCTCAATATTAACCAAATTCGCTAAACAACTTAGGTGATTGTGTGTGTTTTGTATAAATTTTTAAAGAAATTCGTGGAATGCCTTTCGAGAAAATTAGCCTCAAAGGCGAAAAAGGCGAAAATCTCGCGGCATTATATACCTTGTACTGAATACTGTATAGTTGTACTGAATAATTACTACAGTTACAGTTATTACAAAATAATTACTCAATATTAACCAAATTTGGTAAACATATAATTTAGGTGATTGTGTGCATTGCATAATTTTTTAAAGAATTATCATCTGCAACGTTATATCAAATAACACGTGAGAGCTAAGGTGAACCGTGCTTACACGGAGTGTCATGGTACCAGAGTGACGTCACATAGGAGGGGGGGCAAGAGGAAGTTGGAACATTCGGCGAGCGTCAATATCAAAGAAGTGGACCAGCCCTTGTATTCTATAGCCCTGGGCTTCGACAACAATTTACAAAAATGTTTACCGTATACTTTCTCAAATAGGGATGGAAAGAAAATGTATATTTTTCCCCCTCAATGTTTCATAATACACATGACTTATATCTTATATTATTTCATAACAAAGAGATCGAAATTTAAATTAAAAGTAATTTCCTTTTAATTTCTTTATTTTTTCTATCTTCTAATATGATGTCCATCACATTCTTATTAAGCCAATTTGATCATATCAAAGTACTGTATTGTTAGAAAATAGTACACTACTATAGCACACTATTGAATAGTGCCAGTACTTGCCGTGAAGCAGTTTTAATGTGCACATGTACTCTTATTAAAGCACAAAAATTGTTTTAAGACTTTAAAAGAACTGAAACTTTATAAGAAAATTATGAGTTTTGGGTCTACCGATACTATTAAACTCATTAGTATAGAACTGGACCTACGACTTTATTCATTTGAGATTTGAAAGAGTGAAATTTGTTGCTCATTTTTGCTCAATTTTTAAAATTAAAGTCGATATTACCTCCGTAAGAGTGTAAATACAATGTTATAAAGCTATCATGAACTTGCTACAAAACATAAAGGTTTAAAGAAGAAAATAAATATAACCTAAAATATTAATTCATTAAACTCGTAGACCTAACATTTTCATGTTCATTGCCGTGAACTTTAGTTTGATTATATCAATATTAAAAACCATTTAGAAAATTTGTTTGAGGAAGCTCTGATCATCATAGTTTTGAAAGTTATCTTCACTGCAATCTTACATTTTTTTGCTTTCTTTTAAAAGCCGAAAAAATGTAAATCATTTAAAAGATTTGAAATTTATGCTTTTCTACATTTTAAGCTTCGGAAAAAGACACGGTTTTTAAGTGACCGCAAAAAGCTTTACAATAATTTATGATATTATTTTTACACTTGTATTGTGGCAGTTATACAAAATGAACTGAATGATTCTGAAAAACCATTCGGGATCACAAAACAGGAAAGTATTGCTTATATTTATTTTTACTTCAGAAACATAGAACTGGAAATAACTACCGGTAGTTTAATTTTCTGTACTTTGGTTCTTCAAAAAAAAAAACGAAAAAAAGTACAATCAAGTAGTAGCTTGTAATTTTGTTTACTTCGGAAAAGCAAGACGGGATATAGTTGCTCATATTTTAATTTCCTTTTCTTCGAATGCCCAAAATTGTTTACAACTATTCATGTCTTAATTTTGTTTACTTCGGAAACGCAAGACGGGATATAGTTGCGCATATTTTAATTTTCTTTTCTTCGAATGCCCAAAATGGTATATAACTGTTCATATCTTCATTTTGTTTACTTCGGAAACGCAAGACGTGATATAAACACTTATAGCCTAATTTTGTTTACTTTATAAACACAAAAAGTGTTAAAACTATGATAGCTAATTTTTTTAGTTTCTCGAAATGAGGTATAACTATGCTTAGTTTAATGTTGTTAACTTCGGACACGCAAAACGGTATTCAATTAAGTATAGCTTATTTTGTTTATTTCGGAAACGAAAAACGATATATTGTTTTGAAACGGTACACCCGTTTTGCACAAATCGGGGTGAAACATGCTTAGTTTGCTTTTGTGTACTACAAATATGAAATATTAATGAATGATATTTACCAATAAAATAGTTGTGTACCTAATACAGTACATATGATGACCAACGTAAAATCCTAACACTAAAAACAAAGCTGTAACAAAACGATAATAAAATAATTTTTTACGCTAATGAGTTATCAAACCGTTGCTTTGTGTATATTAACAAACATTAACATATTATTTTAAAAGATGTTCGAAGTCAGCATTATGTGCAGCGACCACATGAGAGACTCTCGGATTAAAACGTTGTCAATTATTTAGATTAATAGTTCAATATTTGCTTTCAGTTAATCACAAATTTAAAGATTTCTTTTGTAAACTCGTTTCTCTGAACAGCTGCAAAGTAGAAATATTACTTTGGATTTCTACCTTGAAATAATCTTTATATATATAATACGTGAAGCCGTTTTTTGTAAACACAACTCCTCCCTTATTTCCTGACCAATTTTAATGTTTGAGGTTTCAAAAAGTTCGTCTCATTTCGTAGTTTTGCAATAAGGTTTTAGATGTAAAAAATTCTTATCCTTAATGGCGTGAGCTAATCTCAAAGGTCGGGTTTTCCCCATAAGATTAACATGGAAAATATTTAAAAACCATTTCTGTACAAAACAGCTGTTTATAATAAGAAACAAACTAATCCAGCTGATTTCGTGGATGTAAATAACGATGATTACAGTATTCAGAAGGTTATAAAAACATTTTAATACAAAACAGCTGTTTATAATAAGAAACTAACTAATACAGCTGCTTTGTGGAAGTAAATATCCTATACTCTAATACGAGCAATGTCTGTTTGTTTGTTTGTTGGTTTGTTTGTGTGTTTGTGTGTTTGTACGAGCAATCTCGAGATCCAGCGGAAGGATTTTGCTGAAAGTTTGGGATTAGAGGCTTTTGGGACTAAACAATCGATTGGTGAAAACCACTACCTCAGGAAAACTCGTATTTTTCTGAAAAACTTATTTGAAAATTGAAAATTTTTAACATTGGGGTTATGTAATTTAAAATCAATAGGATACATATGACAAACATCAGCTGTTTTCTATAATATTTCCATCAGCTGTCTCCTATAAATGTTTCCATTTAATTTGCTCGTTTAAATTTATTTTGTAAGTATTAAACATAAATAATTTGTCTTAAAGGTTAGAATTGTTTTAAGCTTGAAATCAGCTGACCCGTGCTAATATTTCGCGAGTTATGAGTAGGCCTACAAAATAGTACTTACCTGATTTTAATATTTTGATTTAGTTCAGTTAATTAAGTTTATTTATTTGTACATTGTATAATATAACAGCTGATTTCACCACTCATCTGTAATACTACAAAACCCAGCGTAGTAGTAAATAGTACATTTTTTTACAAATAGGCCTACAGTTTTATTTATAATCCTTATAGTTGTACACATTTACCGAGTTAAAAATTACCAGCAGCAATAGTTACGTAGGCATAAATAAAGTCTGTTGTTTTTAAATAGTATTTTTTTACATGATGTATTTCTGATGTGTATCCAATTATTCTGTATGTGATTTTTCACTGGGGGCCTACTCGTGATTTAACAATTTAACAACAACAGACTTTATCTAAACCTACCTATAATACTGATGGAGATTTTTAACTCGGTAAATGTGTACAATATAATTTATTTGTAGGATTATAAAATTTAAGGCCTATTTGTTAAAATTTCGTATTTATTATAATATACGGTATCTAAATATATTTTTATTTTGTAGTTAAAATAAATACAATTTAACAACAACAGACTTTATCTAAACCTACCTATACTGATGGAGATTTTTAACAATCCGAGAAATCAATAGGATACATAAGACAAAGATCATCTGTTTCCTATAATATTTCCATCAGCTGTTTCCTATCATATTTTTCCATTATTAGCTGATTTTGTGTTAATTTATAACCTTTAATATAGGTTTTTGTGGAGAACTACTTCTGTTTACGTATTTTTATTTAATTTTATTTTATTAGAGTATAGGATATTTATTTTGTTTTGAATATATTATTTTCTGTGTCAGTTATGTGTGGAGCTTTATTTTTATTCAAACAAATTTATTACATTATTTAATTCACTATGCCTGGAGGAAGACCACCTAAACGTAAACGGTCAAACCAATTTACATGTCACCACGATGAACGTTCTACACAAACTCAGCTCATTCCGGAATCAGAACCTTCAAATACTGAACCACCCGTTGCTGAACTGTCTGTTTCTTTAACACCAGCAGTATCGCGGCCAACTCGAATAGCAAAATTACAATGCATAGAACGTATTTCGAACGTAAGTGAAGAAGAAAGGAATTGTCATATTGAAGAACAACGTGTCCGAGCTTCATGCAGACGGATCAACGAAACTGAAGAAGAAAGGGATCATCGTCTTGAAGAAGAACGTTTCCGATCTTCATGCAGACGGATCAACGAAACTGAAGAACAAAGGGATCATCGTCTTGAAGAAAATCGTCTCCGTTCATCATGCAGACGGATCAACGAAACTGAAGAAGAAAGGGATCATCGTCTTGAAGAAGAACGTCTCCGATCTTCATGCAGACGGATGAACGAAACTGAAGAAGAAAGGGATAATCGTCTTGAAGATGAACGTCTCCGTTCTTCATGCAGACGGATCATCGAAACTGGAGAAAAAAGGGATCATCGTATTGAAGAAGAACGTCTCCGATCTTCATGCAGACGGATCAACGAAACTGAAGAACAAAGGGATCATCGTCTTGAAGAAGAACGTCTCCGATCTTCATGCAGACGGATAAACGAAACAGAAGAAGAAAGGGATCGTCGTCTGGGTGGAGAACTTCTACGAGCTTCATGCAGACGGATGAACGAAAGTGAAGAAGAGAGGAATCGTCGACTCGAACAAGAACGCTTCCGAGTTCTTAATCGCCGTAATAATGAAATAGAAGAACAACAAAACAGGCGCCGAGAAGAAGATCACTGTCGTCATGCACGAATTCGACGAGTTTCTGCAGCCAACCATCTCCCAACCTACAAGACTGCAACAACAGCAGATGTCGTATACTCAAGTCTTGGGCCATTCAACGTTAAGTGTATTTATGATGGCGCCTTACATTTCCCAGAAGAACGTGTGACAAACCAAACCAACATCAACTCATTCGGTGACTGCTGTTTGCATGGTCGAATATTACGAACACCAACAACCTTCCCAAACGAACTGGCACTGCTGTTTGTTCGGCAACATCCCCTTTCTTCAGAATTTCACTCTAGAATCCGTAATATTGATGCGTGTTTCGCTCTGTCATCATTTAATGTAGCTGATGACAGAACATTTTAACAATCGCGAAATCTACAGCTTTACGGCTTGCGGACTTATATACCACAAGATGAATGTTGCGGCCCAACCTGCACTAGATGCGGCCGGAAATACCAAACAGCCCCGCTATGGACAAATGTATTTTCTAGATGCAAACGAAGCGGTAGCAGAACGAACAAACCATCCGATCAGTGGTGGAATAAACCAGGATCTTCTTAAACTTTTGGAAAAAAATATGCGTGACCAGAACCCGTTTGTACGAGGATTTATGATGATGCGGGAAGAAGTCGACGAAGCTAACCAACTGTCAATTGCTTCCGGAATTGTACCTCCAAAAGTGCACATGTTGATTACAGCCCGTGAAGGTGACGACCCAAGACGTTTCAACTCATCAACGTTTAACGAGGTAGCAGCTGTCATCACACTAAATGCTGACCAAAGCTTTCCAGAAAACGAAATGGTAGTGAGAGAAAGAGAAAGGATATTATCACGCTTAAGAACACTGACAGCCGCATAGAGCCGTTTAGCTACCCACTTTTTTATCCACAAGGGAATTTTGGATGGTCTGTTGGACAACTGCTGCAGAGGCCGTATCCAAGCCGACTGAGTATGACTCGATTAGAATTTGCTCAACACCGTCTAGCTTTTCGTCCAAATCATGCAAAGCCTCTTCCAGTGGATTGTGCAGGAACTGACCTAGACTTACGGCTCGTGACCTTTAACGCACTTCATTTTGGCGGCCATCTTTTTCAGCAGTATGTCGTCGACACCTACATACGCGTGGAGCGTGACAGAATCCTATTTATAAAAAACAACCAGAAGAAGCTCATGGCTGAATCTTATGCCGGGGTGTCTCGCATGCTCAATGACTTGGCTGCTAAACAGGATGCAACTATTGGCGCAAAGGTAATTCTTCCGTCTTCATTTCCTGGATCTACGCGTTTTTACACAGAGCACTTCGAAGATGCAATGGCTATTGTGCGAAGGCACGGAGCACCTGACTACTTCATAACAGTGACATGTAATCCAGAATGGCCAGAACTCCGACAAGCAGCGCAAATTGAATTAGGTAATGGAAACATTGTTCAGCAGTTGGCACAAGACCGTCCAGACCTCGTTGCACGAATTTCCAAGCTAAAATTTGGACATATTGTTGACGACATTATGAAGAAGCAAATACTTGGAAGGGCAACTGCGTATGTCTATACGATCGAGTTTCAGAAGCGTGGTTTGCCGCACATGCATTTACTAATAATTATGGCAAGGGACGATAAAATACAAAGTGCCGAGGAGATTGACGACATCATATGTGCAGAAATTCCCGAAAACGATGAAGAACTCCGACAATTAGTTCTAAAATGGATGACCCATAATCCTTGCGGTGAACACAACAACAAGGCACCATGCATGGTCGTAAAAAATGGACGATATAAATGTCGCTTTGGCTATCCGATGGAACACCAGGAGTTTACGTCTCTCGTGGACGATAAAAAACCCAAGTACCGACGCCGATACATCCCAACATTGGACCCACACAATGAGGAATTTTCGCACGATCAAGCTGTATACCGCAAGGACAGTCAAGGGCGCAGAGTGACTAGAGATAACCGCCATGTCGCTCCCTACAATGGATATATGTTAAAGAAGTACAACTGCCATATAAATGTTGAATATGTCGGTAGCATCCGAGCGGTGAAATATCTCTATAAGTACATTTACAAGGGACACGATTGTGCTAGAATAAAGATTACCGAGAACGGTAAACAGATCATGTATAATGAAGCAGAAACCTATGTCGAAACGAGATATATCTCCCCCCCCCCAGAAGCATGCTGGAGACTATTTGGGTTTGAAATACAAAAGAAGAGCCACGCCGTCCAGCGCTTAGCCATCCACTTGAAAGGTCATTACCGACCTATCAACATGGCTCAACCCGAAGAAGATTTAACTGATATTGGTCAAAAGGGCTCGACACTTGAAGCGTACTTTCATCACAACGCGTCGATGAAAGAGAAAGAACGCCAAGGAGATCCAGTAAACTACTATTATTACTGGCAGATGCCCGAGCATTACAGATGGATTGGAAAAGACAGCAAGTGGCAAGAGCGTTTGCGATGCTCAAATTGCATAGGCCGAATCCACACAGTTTGCCTCATCGCTCAACCCGAGCTATATTTTCTGCGAATGTTGCTATTTCACGTGCATAATGCGACAAGCCTCAATGACCTATATTTTGTGAATGGAGTACATCATGCAACATACAAGCAAGCATGTTTGGCCAGAGGACTCACTTATGACGACCAACAGTGGATTGAAGGCCTTATAGAATCTGCTTCCTCCAAGATGCCTCGAGCAATGCGTACACTTTTTGCACAGATCTTGATTCTAGGCTCGCCAGAAGACCCAAAACGACTATGGGAGATGTTTAAGTACAAATTGGCTGAGGACTTTATTCACGAAGCTCGGAATAAAGTTAACTGTATTGAAGAAGGAATTAATCAAGCATACAGGATTATCGCCTACAAGTTGAACAACGAAGCGACTGAAGGCCGAAATTTTAAATATTGGGTTACTCAATTTGGAATGGATGACATCGAACAGTACGACCATCCTATAAACCCAGAGTTATTTGAGGCCGATGAGTCAGCTTCGCTTGGAGAACGAATGTACCTACGTATGAATGAAAAGCAACGTGAAATTGTCGATGCCATCATGTTTGCACTTGACAACCAACAGCATACTGCGAAGTGCTTCTTTGTTGATGGACCTGGTGGTACCGGCAAAACCTTTGTGTACATTTGTCTTTATCACCTCATTCGAGGTAAACGTAGGACAGTAAAGTGCATGGCATTTACAGGCATTGCAGCAATAAATCTTCCCGAAGGACGTACTTCTCACAAGACATTCGGTCTCCAAGTACTACTTACTTTCGAATCCATCTCATCCATAAAGCCAGGATCCGAAAAGGCAAACGAGCTATCATTAATCGATGTATTTATGCTAGATGAAGCACCAATGCTGCCTAAATATGGGTTAGAAAATATGGACCAGTTGTTGCGAGTAATCGAACAAAACAATGTTCCGTTTAGCGGAAAGATTATGGTACTAGGAGGCGACTTCAGACAGTGCTTGCCCGTCCAGACCAGAGCGAATAAAAGTTAAATACTCGACCTGTCAATAAAGAGAAGTAACTTATGGCTGAATTTTACAATATTTACACTGGACCAAAACATGCGCCTCGACAGAGAAGAAGAAGAATTTGCAAAGTTCTTAATTAATTTAGGAGATGGAACCTTGCCGACTAATGAAATGGGAGAAATCGAATTTCAAGAGGATGTAGTCTCGAATGGAAACCTTATCGAAGAAGTATACGGGATTTGTTTTTCAATGGGTGACTATGAAGCTATGGCGAAACGAGCTATTCTTGCACCACTCAACAAGGATGTAGACAATATACACAATAAAATAATTGACATGCTACCAGGGGAAGAAAAGATTTATTCAAGTTTTGATACCGTGAAGGACCAGCCAGATGGAGCGCTTCAATTCACTACGGAGTTTCTAAACTCAATTAATATTGCCGATCTACCTCCGGACAAGCTCAAATTAAAGATCAACTCTATAATTATGCTTCTGCGTAACTTGGATGTGTCCGAAGGAATGTGTAATGGAACTAGGCGTATAGTTACTGAGATGTGCAATAATCTAATCAAAGCCAAAATCATCACCGGCGAAATGGCAGGTCGCGAAGTTCACATTCCAAGGATTACCCTCGACTACATCAAGTCACAGCTAGGATGCACGATGCAACGTCATCAGTTTCCAGTGCGAGCAGCTTTTGCAATGACGATACACAAATCCCAAGGCCAAACACTGAAGTTTGTAGGGGTGAATCTACTTTCTCCAGTGTTCATGCACGGTATGCTCTACGTTGCATGTTTACGAGTCAAGCGTAAAAGTGGACTGAAAGTAAATCTACCTCCAGAAAATGCACGTTGTAGCCGTAATATTGTATGGAAAGAAGTGCTGAACAATACTAGAACAGTATCTTACAATTAAATTCAAAGTTTGTTTGGTTGCCAGCTTAAACATTGCCATGACATTTTGATTGCTTAACATTTTTATCATAGGCAATGAGTATCGTAAAATAATTTTTTTATGTTTCCTTACATTTTGTTTTATTACATATGTTTAACAGTGTTAGAATGTTCAAAATAAAAAAATATTTGTTTTTTAAATTATACATGTGTTTATTTTATAGGTATTGTTTTAACCACCCAAGCAAACACCGAGCATGGCTCGGTCCCCCGGTACTTGATTTTTATAAGGGAGGAAATGAATTATTTATTCAAATTATAAAATTTACGAACTAATTTGTTTTGAACATTTAACATTATTTACCATCTTAGTTTTGAAGTTATTATTAATAACTTTTTTGTTAGGTTTTTGATTAAGTGTAGACCTGATAGACCAGTGCTGATGCATTAAAAAAAAAAAAAAAAAATTAACAGCATGAGACCTACTGGAAGAGGAGCAAAATATTGCCCGAATGACGGGAAAAATAAATTGGAGTCGACAAAATGGAGAAGGGGTGAATTTTTATGGGTTGAAATGTTATTTCACGGTTTTTCGCAATTTGCAACGAAAGTTGACCTCCTATCGAAAAAAGTTAAATATCAAAGTTGTTGATAATAAAAAGATCTACAACTTTTGTATGTAACATTTTTCCACATAACCTCAAATTTTCCGGAAAAATCGGGAAAACCGATTTTTCAGTTTTTTATTTCTTTCTCGTGCAAAAATTTATTTTTTTTCACGAAACTTGGTGAAAATATAACTTATTATATTTCAAGTAAGCCGTAATTTTTTTGTAGCAAAATACAGACTTTTCTTTTTTTTTTCGACAAATTCCGAAAAAGTGACCTCATTTTCAACAGAAAAGTTTCACCGATAAAGTTTGTCTTTTCAAGCTCACCAGCCGGCATTTCCCCCGTTAAAGCATCTACTTTTAGATTATGTAATAAAAGAGTAGCACTACTATGGAAACATTTTCGAGAAAACGCCATAAAATGAAAAAACAGATTTTCAAAAATCAATTTTTTTACATTTTTGTTCTAAACTCATATTTACTTATTAAAACTATTGAAATAAACAGTTGAAACCTTTCGAAAATATTAATTTCATGTTACCTTAAGGCTCGGCTCTCCACATTCAAAACTACGATGTTGGGTACCAATTTCAATGTTAAATAACCAAAACATACCTTCACT
>JAGFPH010004419.1:41541-52222 GCA_018207615.1 Philaenus spumarius | reverse complement strand
GTCTGACTTGGATTTTTTTATATACAACACATAATATTTAATGCGCAAATATTTTGTGTTATGAATATTAACACTACTAATTTCTCCTTTAATATAGATGATATACGATACAATATTTACACTAAAGGGAACAGTATTTTGGGAAATATTTAAATTACCAAACCTCAAAGTAAAGCCAAATACATTCATATTTCGCACAATTCCATGACATTAATTTATATTTCTAAATAAATTTCCTACTATAAAACTCTATTATACTTATTAGAATAGCAGTAAATTAACTTTGAGAAAACAATCTATATAATTTAGAACTGTGTAGAATACTGTTTTAGGAACAATGTATGTATTTATATAATAACCAATGATGGTTATTATTGAGTCATTAGTTATTTGTAGTAAATTATAATATTACAAAATAAAATGAAATCCTACTAAAAGCACTAATTTAACAATGAAAACGTGGTCTGCAGTAACGGAAAAAGTAAATAATTTTGAACAGGCTGGAGTTTCTTTGCCTTTATTTTGTAGACTGCCCTAAGAATAAAATAGAAAGGACGTAGTTTTAAACTTTCCATCTTTATTACTAAAAAACTACAAAATACTGTCAAGAGAAACGTTATCTGTGTATCGCTAATTCGTAAAAACTAACTTTATTTCCCCAGCTATTCCAACTTAAAATGCATAAATGGGAACTATTGTGATATCACAAACGGAAGGTTACGAAATGAAGTGGTTTCATTAAAACAGAAATTAAATCAGAATACTCTTTTTATATATATTGCTCTTACTGGCTTACAGGTTTGATGTATTTACACTTATGTGAAGAATTGTACTAAACATAATAACAGCAATATTTCTCTATTTTGCGTCCATTTTGTTAAGCGTGTTCATCATATTTTGTACAAAATACATATATGAGTAATCGACTAAAGCGCATATTTATTATGATTATTCACTCAACTACACCAAACATGATGATTATTCTAAATGTATTAGTCCTTTTTATGATTAAGTAAATTACTCGTATAATAATGGATTATTCATCAACTTAAGGTATCAAATTCTCCCCAACTGTTGCTATTGTTCAAAGAAGTGCTCCATCAGTTGCAGACTTGATCCTTTGTTATTTCACTTTGTACTCAATATCTGATCTCACCCTTCAGTTAATATAACATGATTATTTATTCACTGTACAAATTTTAATAGTTTGCGTTATAAAGTATACTAAAAAAGAATAAGATTTGTGTAGATTTATTTAATGCTAGTTGAAACATCTATTCTACGTTAAAATTGTGTACAGACATAAAAACATAAACAAATTTTTAACTTTAGAAAGTCAGGGAAAACAATTAATTAATAACGTCAGAAAACATTATAACAAATCATCAAAATAAAGACAAAAATGCATCCAATTGTTACATTGAATCCTTGTAATTAATACTGCGCGACTGCAACTTATTCTTAAATTAAAAATTCTGACTTCTATTAATCGTAAAATGTAATATTATTAATATTGAACCGCCAAGTTGAACCCAGTTAAAGGAACTAATGTTAGAATTGGTTTGGTCACAGAGAAACTTATGGAATTCCGTTCCAATGTAATTGTATGTTGATTAGTAATTAAAAAAATATTCTTATTCTAAGAATTATAAGGAATTTATAATTACACATTTTCTATTCGGTTATATATGCATTCTAAATGAAATAATTCATTTTCATTTAATTTATTGCGCAAAAGTTTTAAATTTGACATTTTATTAGTTAATGGAAACATAAAGTATGCTTGGGTAGGCTTTAGATATAGAGTAATGGAGAGAAGAGAGTGGAGGGGGAGGGAGAGAGAGAGCAAAGTTAAATATAAAGGATTCTTTGACCATCAGCTCTGCTCACTAAACCATGTCATAATGTAAGTACAATGCAAAGAAGGTTCCCTGATTTGTGGTAATAACCTTAGCTTTGAATGGAAGATTGCTTTTGACTTTAACATTGTTTAATTGTAATACTATATACTCTTGCACTATAACTATATAACGTACCTTGTAAAACAGTTGCATTGCTATATTTTTTTTATTTTTTATGCTGTGTTTAGTATATGCAATAAAATTACATATTAAAATAAAAACATTGAGTCTCTCAATCTGTCATGGGACTCATAAGATTAATTAACGTGATTGTTTAAAACTTGTTATACCTGGGCTAAGAAGGAAAAATGTATTTTAACTAAACGTTCAAAGAAAATAATACATTACTTGTCCAAACGGTGCAATTATTGTATGGAAATTAATTTAGATTACAAATTTAATAATTGTCTGCTTTTTGGATTCAAATAATCATCATTGATATTGACAGCTTACTTACATAGTTATTCTTTTCAAATGGTACTAAACGTCTGCTTGAAGTTTTTTATGCTAAAAATACGTTTTCTATGAAATCATTTATTTTATTACAATAATAATTTAAATTTCTTCAGTCTACGTTAAAAATAGTTGAATATACCTACATCACAAAAACCTGGTCCAAAATAAAAAATTCCTATGACCTTGACAACTACCAAGTTTGTGTGACTGAACAGTGAATTACGGAACGTGATAGAGAGTGTATTCATAAAACTCTACACTTAAGAGAGTGTATTAAGGAGTTGTGAAAAGTTGTATGTACACTATAGTAAATAAAAATATCAAATTAAACCTCTATACATAATGTGCATTTTAAATATGAATACAAGAATGTAGTGCTACTGATGTGCGAGATTTTAATTGTTGTATACGTAATAATCCTCCAACAAACCTTGCCTATAAATGAATTAATGCAATGCAAGAAACACTATGCACTACATATTTTTTAGATAATAATAATCAAATTAAAATAATAAAGAATTTCTTGTGAAGAATATTCTGAAATCCACAGTAATAATTTCACTCGTTACTATATATTAATATATTTTTATTATTTTTTCCACTGCATTTATAGTTTATATCTGGCCTGAAAAGAGTAGAACTTCTGTAATTAATTGTAGACGATTAGTAGATTAGCCAACACATATTACTTGAAAGGAAATTCTATTGTCTATAAATGTTTTATTTGTGATATTCATTCCTCATTTTACTAAACAAATTAAAAACCTCTTCCATATATTCATTGTACTTTAGAATACAATTTATAATGTGAATTTATACATTCTTCTCTGGAAAAAGTGGATATGTTAATTTTAATCTAAAACGTGTAATATAACATAATTTAAAACATACTGTACTGTTCTTTTAAAACGCATTTTACTGTTCTTCTAAAACGTTTAACATTTTTCTTCTATAACTTATTTTACTTTTTCTCTAAAACATATAATACTGTTTTTCTAAACTTATATTACAATTATTTTAAAACGTATAATAATAATCTTCTAAAACAGACTCTACTATTATACCTCTAAAAAATTTTTTCACAAAATAGTTAAATACATTTAAATGTGATACAATTAATTTCTACTCAATTTATAATTCCAAAAGTAATAAAATCAAAGTTTACAATTGCCTAAGGAAGGCGGTGCTAGACATTTAATCTCCCGCTTTCCAAGCCTTCAAATCTATGTGTCTTATTTTAATTATTGAATTTGAAATTACTTGTAATTATTAGTACATCATAAAATCGTTAATTTAAACTCTGACACCTCTTCTTTCAGTTAATCATTATTTGAATTCATCACTATGGTGCTAACTTGATGTTACAAAACTTATTATATATTATTTATACATTTTTATATTATGAATAATATTAAGTTGCTTTGTTGACCGACCTCGATTGCTTATGAGGTGATTTAGAACCACCTCTTCAGTTAGTCCTAATAAACCATAATTAATTATTATTTATTTTATTTTAATGTTACTTCTGATATAATGCTCTGGATATGATTTCGTTTGCTATTTAATATTTAACCCTCGAGATCTGTCTTAAGAATCAAATGGAATATTAATGCTACTTACATAATTTTTGGTTCCCACTCTCACACACTTTGCACTTTTATTTGATTTTATACACTCTACTTATTGACCTTTTATTTATTTTATTTTACACTTCATATTATAACCATAATTATTCCTTGGTCTTAATGGTTATTGGATCCATTTGTTGTATTTAGCTTGTTTGAAAACTTTGTATGACGATTATATTTTAGTTTGAGAATTTATGTCTTGTTAATGATAATGAAGTTACTTTATTAAATGATTAATGCAAAAAGAAAACTGATGCAACTTGAAGGTTTGATATAGGTGTTGATTGATTGAATTTCAGTTGATGACAGACCTCGTGTCCTCTCTTAAATGTCCCCACCAAACAGTTTCACGCATTTTAATTCTTCTTTGATTGGACTTTTTGAATTTTATATTGTTCTGATTGGATTTCCAGTTTGACAGTATTTATCGCGTGTCTGCACTCTTTGATTCACACCGACTAACGCAAAAACAGTGTATTTGTGTCTTAAGTAATTTAAGCTGGTACATCCGATGTAACTATCTCTTGAAATAATATTACTCACAAAGCTAGTCTGGCCTGTTTCTACAGATTCATTTATTATGAAATTATTTATTTCAATTTTATTTTATAATATATTATTATAATTAGTTTGTTGTTGCTGATGTTAAAATGTTAAAGATATTGGGTATTAGTGTTTCAAGTATTGGTGTTTACTTACACACTATATAAAAACTAGTAAGCCACCTTGGAAAATCACAGGCAAGTTAATTAGATACACATCAGAAATACAAACATCATTAAAAAAATACTATTTAAAAACAACAAACTTTATCTAGTCCTACCTAACTATGCTGACGGGGTTTTTAACTCGGTAAATGTGAACAATTATAAGCATTAAAAAACTTATTTGTTACAATTTTGGATTTATATTCAATATTATATATGCAAAATAAATACAAAAAGATTATCTTTTAATTGCTTTTTAATTCATAGGCCTATTGATAGATCAAATTATTTAGAAGTCATTACTATTATAGTGAAGAAATTAATAATGGAATTCATGTTTATATGTTATACAAGAAGATGTACGAATGTTTCCGATGTTAAAAGAATAGGTAGCACTTCTTTAAATTTGTATAAACGAATAAATATTGACGATAACAGTTTATATTTAAATACTGCTTAAAACCTCAAAGCAAATTTTATAATGTATGATTCCATACATTAGTTATATAACTCACATTTAAACAAATCAACTTCACAAAAAATTATAATGATTGTAAACATAACCAAAAAGTATAATCTACACTGGGTTTATTTCAGTATTACAGATGATTGGTGAAATCAGCTGTTATATTATTATATGTTATTCACGTATGTAAGTACACTCGCTTTTATAGGAGTTGATCATAAGCTTAGTCCTTTGTGAAAACCCAAAATTTAAAATGAGATATACATATTTGAAAGAACTAAAACAAATAATAATAAGAAAATTTTAAAATACGTTTTTCGTTTTATATATTTTTGAATAATTTGCGCAACAGAACTACATGACATAAACTTTCTGTGACATATTTATACAGTGTACTGATTACATGTTTATGAATGTTCAACAAACAATCATTGACTTGGTGAATAGATACCACATCACATATTATGCTAAAGTTTAATTTGTTAAAACGTATTTGTAACAAAATATGTGTTAAAGTCCCTTTTTTTGAACAAATGTAAAACATGCTACTAGTTAAATAGATTTGATTGTCTTTTCAATCCAAAACAACTTAATAACTTTCTACCGATTCTTGATAAATTTACTTTATTATAAATCCATATTTTAAGATCTTAGTTTACTCGTTCAGTTAAGTAACATAGGCTTCTTTTCTCGTCTTCTCTGCTTTCTCATCGCACTTTCTATCTACACTATTTTTATTTTGTAATGCTAGTTCACTGACGAAAATTATGAAAATAGTTTTCATAGTTCCTTATGAAAATTAATTTGTCAAGATTTAGCGATTCTACCAAATTTAATGACTCTGATTGACTAAGAAATCATTTTGAGAACGCTAATCCTGTATTTTTGTATTTCACATTATTCCCAAAATAAACATATATTATTTTTCTTCAAGTTTAATTTCAAGGCCTTTTTACTTTTCACCGTATATCTTCTATGTCAGGGATTGTATTTAGTGACTGTTGCAAAAATAATTTTATAATTAATTATGAAACTGAACTAATGTACAAAATATTTACATTTTTAATATAATGTTTCACTAACCCTGAAAAAAATGTTTACTACTAAACATGTTATTAAAACATTATTTTCATTATTTTATATTGTAACCCTGAAAGTTGTTGTGGGGAAAATAATGATTTTTGAAAAAATAAATTAACTAGAAAATGTATTTTTTTTATCAACGAAATGTACAATAAAAAAAGCAAAATGATTTAAGCGACGTATTTGATTATTAAACGTAGACTAATTTATTACGAAGCAGAGGCTTTTTTATAATAAGATTTTCGTATTTCTGTGATATGTATGATGTAACGATAGTACCTGTGATAAATTATTAATAAATATACTGTATGTATGGTAATAACATTCTTGGCAGAATATGATTGGAATTTCAATGGGATGAACTAATGTAATAACATATGTATGTGCGTTGTGTAGCATCAAATATTTACATATTATATGTAATTTCCCTTCGAAGCTATTTAAATATTATGAATACTCTACCAACACATGTTAAGGAACTAAACATTTTATTTAAGTGGGGAGAGTAAGACAACATTGCTTTCGTAAGTAGAAAAAACATAAAAAATTATTTAAGTTTTGGTGCGGTTATATTTTTATTTTATTTTTTATTTTTTAAAGGCGAAAATCTAGGTGGTTATCATCGCCTTGGGTGCGGTTATATTTAAACCAAATTTAACCGTTATTAAAATTAGCAATCAATTACTTATTCTTGCCCTAAAGTATTTTAATCCGATATACAAACAAATATAA
The DNA here is from genome assembly GCA_018207615.1 of Philaenus spumarius. NCBI lineage: Eukaryota > Metazoa > Arthropoda > Insecta > Hemiptera > Aphrophoridae > Philaenus > Philaenus spumarius. Next base: position 45,249 of record JAGFPH010004419.1, on the reverse strand, counting down.
CATTTTATAATAAAACTAGGTTTTTTAGATTCAATAAACAATTTTTCGTAATCGTATTAAAAAATATACCTTAAAAATATTTAAGGAAAGAATAAAAATAAATATTTATTGTTTTAGTGGTTGCTATCACATTTTAACCTCTTAGTACCACGTAACAAATGGTAAAATTGGTTTATTTTTATATGTATTTTGTAAGAAATAAGATTTCAAAACTTCAGCTCTCTATCTTTAAGGAAAGTATAACGATTATTATTTAAATTAATAAATTTATGTTTTTTACCGTCATCGTTATCCAATTCTTACTTTAAGAAACGTGTTACAGCTGTTTCACGATTAATCGCATTTTCAAACCACTGCACACGAAACACATTAAAATAAAAAACACACAGTTCACAAACGATAATTTTACGTCCATTAAGACGTCGACAAAAATAAAACAGCACAAAAAATACACAAAACTTCTGACATTTTTACAACTAGGTTGGCCAACAAAAATATTGCGAGAAGTGTGATGTATCGTGTTTAAAATGACTTTCCTGGTTACTGTACTGTAAATTAATTTTGACAAATAATAGTTATCAGAACTAATGTACCACGACCTTTGTAGAGTTTAGTTATAATATAATACTACTGCTAATACTACTATGTTCTCTAGAATGTGGTTAAATAAATACTAGATTATTGTTTCACCTTTGATTTTTAGAAATTAGAGTGGTAGGAATATTTTAGTATGAAAGAAAAAGGTTTTGATTGGAAAAGTAATTTCTCGTACATAACACATTAAAGTTTACGTATTAAAAACAAATATATCATTAGTTTTAACCACAACGGCAAGGAAACAGCTGAAAAAAATATAATTAAAGTTTGTACAACTGTTAATTTTAATGGAACTTTGCGTGTATCCGAACTTCATTAATAACCTAAATAAGGTTTTACATAGGCCTAGTCGTTGTTTATTTGAAAATATTGTCACACAAATGCAAATGTATATAGCTAACACGCATTTTTCATTAATTTCTGTACACACTGCCACGCCGCACACGCGCCTCACTTAATTTTTCGGGCTCGCAGGGTCTTCGCCCCACGTTCGGATGCCACTTGTCACGCCGCACCTGCTCACACGTAATTTCGGGATCACAGGGTCTTCGACCAGCGTGTTCCCCTTTCTATTTTTTATTCTATTTGCCCTTAAATGATTTTTGCGCGCATACGTGGACAAGAATAGGAAATACGCTCACTTTCATAATTCTTAAAAGTTGTTTGTAATTAATACACTTTATTCTATTTTACTAGCTCTAGTCAGACTCCTTCTCCGGGCCGTGCCATTTAGAGTTATTTAGTCACACACAAGAATTATTAATATAACCTTATATTATAACTTAATTTTAGAGCACTGGTTACTTTTTGGTATTGGATTTTTAACTTATAAATGAAAGAAATTAAGATGTGCAAATAAAATTTTTTTATTTTAAAAAACAAATTAATTTTGCTTTCGCAACTGCTTAAACTTTTCCAACAAATATAATATTTATATTTACAACTATGGTACTATTTACATTTATTTTGAAACACTTTTATACGATTGTGAGAATAGGGAATATTCCAGAATGATTTTACTTTTATACTTTCCCCTGAATTTACTATTACTTTTACATTTAATTTTAAAACTTTATTTATGGATTTTATTTAACTTTAAAATATATATATCTTGGTTATTTGCTACTCACAAATAAATATGATTTATCGCGGCTTTCCTCCTTGGTGGTTTAAGCCTTGGAATGAAGTCCTTGATGCTCTTCTTTCTTCCTGCCTTCTCTCCCCTAGGATTTCTCCTCTTCTTTAATGTAGAGCGATTTCTTACGGCCCGCTGATCTGTACCGGAATTGGTGATTCTTGCCGACCTACTGCTGCTTCTGCAAACTTTTCCGTGGTCCTCGTGTGGCTATCATAACGCAACTAAAATTATTTTTTCTTCCCCCAATCTCGTACTGTCTAGTTTGGAGTCAAAAGACTTACTCTGACTTTTTTGAGTAACTTTGTTTCTCTTGTGTTTTAACTGGGTTTCTACATTGTAGAATTTTACTTTAATTATTTAAATTAGGTCCCACGACTTTTTTTCATTAATTCACTTTGATTTCGTCGATAATTGTTTATTTCATTTGCAGAGCAATAAGTAATTGTATTGGCCTCGGTGGTGGTAGAATGACGTCATATCTTCAGCCTCCCCTCGCTGTGTTTACTCAAGTCATTCTGGTCCGTACAGGAATTTGATACTTTTTGTATTTAATTCTTTCGAAGTGCTCTAACTTCGTAAGCCCTGGTCCGATTTTGGATTTCTTTGGCTCATTGGATTCTTGACCATCTCATGATTCCTTCCTCCTTTGAGTTGTTGTTCTAGGGTTCCTGGTTCCCCAGTTATCGCCTTCGTTAGTTTTCTATTAAATTTGAATTTTATTTTTTCCAAATTGGTCTAAATTGGAATTTTCTTGGTTCTATTCTCTTCTCCTGGTTCCCAAACTTCCAGAACTGTTCTTCTTTTTTCTTTCTTCACTTTGGGCACGGTTCTGTGGCCTGTTTTGTGTGAATCGTCGAATTTTGGATTTGGCAACCCCCCTTTTTGGTTTATGCCCCCTTATCACATGGTATTTTACATTCACATATTTATTACATATTATCTAGTATATATTTACTTCTACATACCTTTATTTCCCTTTATTTAATTAGTTATTTTATTTTATTTTATCTACTTTTTAAGCCTTTTCTTTAAAAAATATTTAATTATGTTAATTTAGTTTTCGTTAATTAATATTTATTTATTATTCTTTAATTTATCCCCAATTTAGGCCTTTGAATTATTTTAATTTGTTATTTTTAGCATTTTCCCCCTAAGTCTTTGTTTTATAACTTCTTAATTATTTTTATTAAAACAATTCTGTTAATTAAATTCTCATTAGCTTCTTCTCCTCTATTCATTTCATTAAAAAGAATTTACTATTTTTATATCTTAAAATATTAACATGGTGGCTTATGGAGCATAGCAACAGTACATTGATTTGCAGTACTGGACAAAACTCGACATGAATTATCCTGTCGGTTTCTCTTAGAATAATTCACTGAGCCTTGCTTCTATTGCGTTTAACATTGACTAGGCCTTCAATTCACTATATAATTATTTTAAATTACTTCATTTCACTTTACATATATTTTCCCCCTTTATATTTACTTACAATGTGTCATTTTATTTATTACTTATCCTAATTTTGCATATTTAGGCCTTTTGGCTTCTATTTTCAACTTTTTATTTTAGGCCTAATTACTTTTGGTAATTAATCCATTTGTGTCGGGTTTTTGCCCGTCGCAACACGTTACACGTTAACCTCATCAGATAATTTACATAAAAAAATTTAGTAATTCTTTCATCTTATTGATTAACTGTTTTAATACTAAATAAAATACAAAGTTTAAAAACTAACACATACAGGTTTAGTAATAACTTCATAAAGGTTACATTTGTTATTTTCTGTATAGGAAAATAATTTAAAACTTCGAAAAGCTGTTCAGTTATTATTATTTAGTAAACAAAATTACAAAATGACTATAAAACTCACCACAACTGTTTGAAGGCAATTACGTTTATTATTATTTAACAAGTCGAAGTAATCAAGCCTCCAATTGTAAGAGATTAGGTTTCTTTTGTTAGAAGTAATA
>JAGFPH010004419.1:9884-36541 GCA_018207615.1 Philaenus spumarius | reverse complement strand
CAAGCCTCCAATTGTAAGAGATTAGGTTTCTTTTGTTAGAAGTAATATGAATGGGAATTAAACATTTCCGTTCTCAGGGAGTAGCTACTACTGGGTTGCTTTTCGTGTAATAACAGAAGTACTAAAAACTTTAGGAAATTAACAGTTACTTCTCAAGACGGCACAATAGTAATGTCGTGATTGTTAATGCGCATTTGTTTTAACGCTGACCTAAGCAGCATATTTAATAAAATAAATAATTTTGTTTGAACATTTATGCAAATACATTCAAGAGCAAAGTAAGTAAATAATTTTATTGTAAAACGTTAGATCTTCTGAACAAGGCGTTGAAAATTTCCAAAACTAGAAATTATTTATCGGTATTAAATGTTTTATTAGTTTTTAGCCAATTAAATTATAAATTATTAAAAGTTTAATTTTGTATTATATAAAATTATGTTTTTATATTTTATTTAACAATTTTATGTTGTTTACAATTGCAACACTTTAACTCTCATACATTCTATGAATAATATTTTGTTTAGTTTAATATACCAATGTAGTACTTTATAAAGCTTCAGACATGTCACTTTATTCACATAAATTGGTTTCGACCAATACAAATACAAACAAATTTTATATTTGTAATACGTAAATATACAAAAAACCCTAATTTAGCATATGAGTTGTTTGAATTATAAAATAATTAAATATTTAGCGGACATGGGTGCTAGTAAATGTCCTGCTAGTACTTGCCCCGTCTGAACACTTGTGCTAGTACACTAGCTTGCTTGTAAACTAGTCTGGTGAGTAGTGGTCTTGCCAGTAGATAGACTCGAACTACTTACTCGCCCACTATCTTACCCATTCTCCAAACATTTTCTAATAGCTAATCAAACTAACCTTGTCTGAACACATGCAATAATGGACCAGCATTCCAGTTTTAGCCTTCTTTAGATAAATTGCTATGAATACAGAACTTATAAGAAGCACAACACCCATGTTAAAGATTCAGCCTAGTTTTATTTGAATATGGCAAGATAACGAGAGCACTACTGTCGTTGGTACGGCAAGTGTGAGTGAAACAGAGAATAAGCCAGCCATTCTCTGTCTCACTCGCACTTGGGCGGAAAATTGATGAATCACGGACGGGTGGAAGTTTTTTAGCACGGCTGCAGTGCTAAGCTCGATTTGGCGACAACCAACCGGGCTGACTATTCGCAATAAGCGTTGCGCTTCTTATATGTTCTGTATTCATTTTAAATTGTAACTATATATCTTTTCATCTTTTGTAGATCCGCAACATCTTCATTTGTGTATAGGCTTCATCTCCCCACTAAACTAACCTGACACGTTTTTGAATCCCTACTCACTAGTACTACTAGTAGTTCTGTGAACAGTAGACCTCGCTCGTTGAAATAACAAATGTGGTTTTGAGCTTAGGTTAAACATAATGTGCCAGTAAGGAAGAAAGCACAAGGCAAGTGAAACATTATTTATAATTCCCGCGATTACGGGATTTCTAGTTCTCGTTTTTATTTCTTTTCTTGAGCTTTAACTGCTAAAGATTTTCTTTTAGATGCATTGTGTTTTATTTAGGTTAATATTGCGTAAGATAGCTAAAAATATCGCGTTATAGAGGGACAACATACAATTAAATATTTACATACTTAAATAAACTTAACAATGTATCATAAGTTAACTTAAGTTCCATAAAACAAAAAACTTTTTTAAGTTCAAAAAGTTTCCAATATTAGAAATAATAAAAACAAACTATGTTAAAGCGTCATGATAGTGATCTCAACCCATGTACCAACACTTCCCACAGTGTCCTACGGTCATTTTTTGTATGTCCTTTATCGCCGCGAGGTTTCATTTGTTTCATCTCATTTTGTAATTCAAGAAAAGCTAAGTCAAATACTTTTATGAAATTTACAATGATAAATTACAGGTATACAGTTCAATTCTTTGATTTATCCTCTACACTTTCTTATAATAATATGTAATTTTTGGGCAAATGATATATTCCTAAATTACTATTCAAAACAGGCCTAGTTTTGTTAGCAGTCTTGTAGTATTAACATAAAAACTGGTGTTTTCAAAATAATAAATTTGAAATTGATAAATATTTTTATACAATTCTATTTAGAACTAAATTACGAAACTTTTTACATTTATGAAAAAAATTAAAATACCTTTTACTACTTTTTATGTAGGCCTAAAGTTAAACATTTTCCTTTTGTTACTGAACGTGATTGTTTCTTGAGCTAATAACGTTCTTAATTTTACTTCAATAATTTTTTACTGGCATATATGAATTCTTTAAACCTTTATCTACAAAAAAGCTATGGAACACTTTTGAATTAGTTTAGAATAAACGTATAAAAACATGGTTGAAATACAAAAACTTGGACGATTTTGAACAAATTAGAAGTTTACGGCCATTTTGTGAGCTTACGGTTAGAGATACGGATAACAATGAGGAATACAATTTTGTATAAAATTTAATTTGCTTTTAGCAAAATGTTATTAGTTTTTAAATTCGACTTACGGTTAAGCCACAAACTGGCTTTGGAAAAAAGCTTACAATAAGAGAAACTGTCCGGCCGCCATTTTTATTTTATTTAAGGGGTTAAAAATGAAAAATGAAAAAAAACCGTATATATACATTTCTCGGCCTAGGAATAAGGAACATTCATGCAAAAAATCATCAAAATCGGTCAAGGCGTTTGGCCGTAATCGTGAGACAGACACACAGACAGACGAAATGCCGAACGGTCGAGTTAAAACGGAGACCTAGCTTACGCTCGGTCAACTATACCAGTACCAACCACCCTCCACTGTTCCACTGACAGGGTAATATGCAAGACCTTGTGGACCTGTCTTTACACACATACAAGTTTGAATATAATGATTTCCGAGCCACGGTGGCCGTGGTTGTTAAAGCGTCATTGCTTTATCAATCGTCATGGCAACCATCAATGGAAAGGTTCCGGGTTCAATTCCCATTGACCCCGAATAATTTTATAAATGGTTTCTTAACAGACATCGTTGGCTATGGTTCGGATTCCACGTAAAACTGTAGGTCCAGTCTTCATTAACCTTAAATGCAAAACAGTAGGACGTTAAACACCAAAATAAAAAAATATAATGATTTCCGAAAAATAGTTTCGTAAGTGGGCAGACAACTTTAAGAAAACAAGTGATAGTAGATATTATTGTTTAGTGAAAACAAAAAGAATGTTTTTTTAAATAAAATCAAAGCCATAACATACGTTATTGATTGTAGAATAAAATGGCATTAAACCAGCTAATACGGCAAACTCTGTGTCTTGTGTTATCAACAAATTGGGCGTTGCGAAGATTTATCAAGGTATTAGAGGATTTTCAGATGATGGAGTAGAAAAGGAAATTGAATTTAGTTATATTTCTAAAACAAGACAAATTACATTAGCTAAACTTTTTCGAGCTTAAATACGTATAAACTATGAAACTGTCAACAACTTTAAAGAGGGTAACACATCTAATTAGTTTTAGTTACTAGTGAAATAAAATAAAGTATGACTTTAAAATTAAAAACAAACAAAAATATTTAGTAACGTCTACAATTTTATTTTTGATTCTTGCCGACCATGGTTTCGCAAGTGACGGCATCGACGAGGCAGCTTTACAAACTAAAGAATATTAGAAAAACAAGCGTGTTTAAACATAGGTTGGTAAGGTGATAAGGTCGACCATTTGTTTAATAGAGGCGAGTTGGACAAATATTCTACCTGATCGTTAAGTTCAAGGCTAGTATCTTTACAAAATAATCTCTTAATTTTTAACATTTCCAAGGAATTAAATTTTCTACTTTTATCATTGACATGGAGAATCATAAAGTTAATATTATTGGAAAAATCTGTCACTAAATGATTTTTTAAATGGTTAGAGAAACTAGAGTCATTACTAATCGAGACATACCAACCAACCGCCAACGTCTTTCATATTTACTTAACCTACATTTTTAAAACTACGGCCTGTTTGGCCTACATAAGCTGCATTACAGATGATGCAAGTTTTCATGTTATCTATTTTATCCTTACAATTTATTAACAAATTAAAATATATGTGTTTTATAAATATTCTTATTGTTTGCATATTCTGCGAGTAAGAAAGCATAAACTTCAAAGAAATATTTTAAATATAGTGAAGTCAAACTTTGTAATAATTTTACTATTACTATATTATAATGTTAAGCTGGAATAAACAGCTTTTATGGAGCTTCTGAAACACCGGAAAATTGTAAACGTGTTTAAAACATCAGTGTAATGTCTAGGAATGTAACGAGTTTTATTAATTTCGTATTATGTTATATAATAATTAAGACATTGCCAGATGTTCCAAATGGTATTTCATAGATACTTTCGGTAGATATAAAATAGCGCAAAAGAGAAACCAGATTTGGATAAGTAATTCTGTAACTCATCACCTCTTAAATAAGATTATGTATATGTCACTAATATTTTTTATAATATATACATTGTAAGGACTTACAGAATTTTTTCTGTTATCACAAAATAGAATCAAATAGTATATATTCTTTAGAAAAGATACCTCTATAGCCGCTTAAAATTTAAACATGAAATTCGATAGCAAAGTTCCTTTAAATTATAAAAGTAACAAAATGTATTTAGTTAGGTATTTAAAAATGCATGAAATTCGATAAATTCCCGAAAAAAGCCATTATTAAAATATTTTTAGAACAGTTTATGACAGTTAATTTCAACGTAATACGTATTTATGCGTGAAATTTAATATCAACTTTTCTTTTACATTGTATGTTATGCATACGTTCCAAAATGCCATCAAATTTTAAAGTTCTTTGTACATTTTCAGGTATTCTAAAATTTTAAAAATAGGTAATATTATTTCATAGTAATAATTTGTGTAGGCCATAAACGTGTAATTTTGCGGTAATGTTTTTTTATAAATATACATATCCTATATGGTAAAGGCATAGTAAAACCATTTTAGGGATTTATAACAACGCTTACAATTGGAAATCTACCCTAGAAAACCATTAAATTTATCTCAGTAACAGGTTAAGCTAGATACGCAAAATCATTTTACGCTATGTCTGAAATTGCTATAAGCGTTAAACAGGATAGGATAGGTAGGATTACTACAGAGTACTGTAGGATAGGATTGAATAGGATATGATGAAAAAGGATAAGTAATGGTTGAATATGATAGGATAGGAGATGAAAGGATAGTAGATAATAGAATAATATACGTTAGGGTAAAGACACAAAATATATACAGTATGCAAGTATACAAAAGTATTAGAGTTAATTAAATAAATAGAAAATTACACCATACTACATAATATTGCCCTATTTCAAAATGTATAGTAAGTATAAAAATACAATTAATCAAACTGAATTTCAACACAGAATTAAAGTTAAACACCTCTATTGTAAATTTGTTTGATAAACAACTCCCTCTACATAGAAAACATAAAATAACTAACTTTCAAAATTTAATAGATAACCTATATTCTTTCCTGTAAGAAGAACATTGATGTAAATAGTTGGGCACTGAAGGTGGGCCAGATGAAGAAACATTAAGGTTGTTTATATTACAAAGAGAACAAGTAAGTATAAGCCCTGTCCTTTCTCTATAGTTGACAGGTGATGCCGAGTAATTTCCCTTTTGCAAGAAAAAACTAATTGTACACAAATTGTACTTTATACTATAATTAAACTGTTATATTTATAGAAAGTGACAGTCACAATAATTGTGTATATACAGATCTGGTAAATTATAGTTCATTAATTGTATTATAATATATGCAATTCAGATCTCGTTTAATTTTCAACTTCCCCAGATTTAAACTTTTGTTGAATATAACTGCATAATTAATTGTTGTTCCTTATCTACTTTATAGTTTTCATTGAATGCTTTTATTCCATATGAATTCTATAGATTATGCATCTCTTGATATAAAAGTTTTGTTTTCCTATTACAATTATATCTGTCAAATGTGTTAGTCGGTTTGTCTTTAAATTCATAACTAAATTTGTCGATGAACAGTGTGAAATTTAGAGAGTACATGGTCAAATCAAACTTCTTTTGAGAGTTGTCTTGCAACAGTAACTGAGTTAGACTTATGATTAAAATTGATTTATGCAATTTTACAACAAAACGTTTTTAGTTTCGATAAAACCAATTGTAAACAGTTTATAAGTTATTTGGGTTTAAGTGAATACAATCACTTTTGTACTTCTAGCATCCAGGATTGTATAATAAATACGCCATACAACGTAAAATTGTCGAAAAAAGATCAAACTTCGCTAAACATTTAATAGATTAGGACTACTCTTATAATAACATCAATAGTAATTTAAATATTTTACATAAATGTAAAAAAGGTAACCTCATTAATACACTCGAACAGTTAGAAATATATAAGGCCACAAAACCACAACAAGACCTTCTTTTCAATGATAAAATACACCATAGTTCAAACGCCATAATATTTAACACAATCATATCAATGCAAACACCGGTGGACCATGTTGACTTATTGAATACAAACATTATGAGTGGAGACCACCTTCTTTAGCAGTGTGCACTTAACTTCCAGAGTGAACCATGCATGGTGGCCACCTTTTCCGTGTCAATGTTAGAAACTTTTATATTGTTTAAGTGTTTACATAGTACGTGTTGTGTATATTTATTTGTTAATATGACTGTGTTTGAAGATCTGACGATGAAACCGGTAATGTGGAAAAAACATATCAAACGAGGATTGTGACGAACAACCATATCACATAATTAAACATTTTTAATAGCATACAATCACTTTTATTTTGTTTTTTTAATCCAATTTACCACAATATAAATCTATCTTAGTCCTAATTTTAAAGAATAAAAGCAATGGGACTAATATCTTCTGCTTACATATCTAGTTTGATAACTTTTCCTTCAATTTAAATGACTAGCTAATCTTCGATATGGTTAAGGAAGATCTAGAAAAGGGTGCCATATGCTGTATTCTATAGCCCTGTGGCATACGTCCAGGTCTTGCTTCCGTATTATATGAAACACTTTTTGTTGGTAATCTCCATATTTGTTATAGGTTACTAGTTTTTTCTAACTATCATATCTGAGTTAGAAATTTACTGGGCAGGGTTTTCTTTCTATTTGCTTTAATAATTATTAAATAATAAGGTTATACAATTGCAAATTAAAAACAAAGCAAAAATATAAAATGTTTACCATCTCGATGTTCAATATTAATACACTTTCTTATCAAGTGTTTAAATAAATTGTATACTGTTAAAAATTAATTATGATTTTTATAATCTAAAACCAAAATACTTCAAGTTTGATACAACCACATACCTACAAGCGGCAAAACATTTTTAATTGTATTAAATTTGACATAATGAAGTTGTATTTAAACCATATTTATGTTAAAATATTATTTGTTAAAAGTGTAAATTGAAAGTAAGGAAAACAAACGTAATTTAACTAAACTCTGGAAATATGTTTTGTGGAGATAAAGCGTTATGTTCACATGACGCAGGTACAAAGGCTGGGAGAGTGCACCGCATTATAAATCTTGTTTGTGACACATGACTTCAACAATCTCAAAAATAGCACAAAGTCATTGCATAACCTTAATCTGTAAGTAAAACAGTAAACACATTAGTAGTCGATATTGTAGTTGTGAATTGCTTAATAGAGGTAAAAATTTAGTTATAATATAGTTTCTCTAAAACAACTCTTAATAACTACCAATATTTTTAAATTTAACAATTCACATTAATTAAAAACTAATTATTTGGGAAGATATTATATTACTAACTACATACATCAGGAATATAATATAATACACAACAAACAAATTTATCCATCGACAGTTACTTAAAGTGTTATGGGTGTATATGTTGAAAGATTATTTAGCTGACTTCTGTTAAAATACGTTTAAGTAGACAAAAAATACCTAATTGTGTAAGGTGAAGTATGTATGAGAATAATGCTATACTGTAATAACGTAAAAACATTAGCCTAATTTGATTTAAATATATCTGTTAGAGTTTGTATTCGTTTTTTTCAGGTTAATACGAATTATACACACACACATATATATATACATATATGTGTGTGTGTGTGTGTGTGTGTATATATAGGGGAGTAAAATTATATGTTTGCTTAGGAAAGTTGGGCAGTGGTGGTAAAGTGTTAGTGTACATTAATGTGGGTGTAAAGGAACACCATAGTTACAACCATAGAGGGTGTGCACATTTTGTATTTAAAAAATAAGCAGCAAAATTCAATTTTGTATTAAATATTTAAAAATGCATAAATTTAAATTAAATATGCCATTAGAGTAACAAATACTTTAATGAAAGAATTTTGAGGCTAACGAGATGTAATGCTTTAAACGCGAAAACCATATTTATAGGAAAAGTACTCGTCTAAAGTGGAGCCACAGTGTAATTTTCTACAAAGTCGATTTCAAAAATGTAATAAATATAAACACATGTTGTAAAACAAAACTCAAAATAACTTTGCTCCGAAATTCAATTTCTTAATTTAATTAATGAGTTGTTGTAATTTAATTAACGTTAAAACTGGTAACGTTTATACATTTTTTCAGCTTACCTAACCAACGTCCCTGAACAAAGTATATATATATATATATATATATAGTACATATTTTTTAAACTTGTTAATATAAGTTTGAAACATTTCATCAAATAAAAAAATTAGGGTTTACAGTAATTTAATAAATGTATTTAAATGCTTAAAATATAAATATAATTAAATCGTTCTCATTTACGAGTAAAAATGTCATATTTTTTGTACGTTAGAAAGAGATGGAAAATGAGAGAAAATGCCTGGTAAAGTACAGTACAGGACCTGTAATCTGCCTTACTCGAAGCCTTAACAGAAGTGAGTAATCTTTTGCTTGTTGTTCAATATTTTTGATTTTTTAGTAAGTAACAATTTCAGTAAGTATTATTACTTAAAAATATACGAATTTATGCGTTTTTAAGTGAGTTGTGATTATTATTGAACAAATTGCTTATTTCGAAATTTGTGGTTACAGTTTTGGTTTAATCGAATGTTTAGTTGATGTGGTATTGATTTATATTGTTAATTATTATAGTTACAAAAACTCTTCAGTCTTCATTTGATGTATTTTTGTTTTCGTTATCTATAATTTTTTTCTAAACCTCAAATTGTAGGCCTACAATTCAATATTTTTTTATAAATTTTTAATAAGTTAAAAAGTAAAAAATTTGATGTCAATGAATTAGCAAAGGGCTTCCTCCCAAAAAATGGTACTTTCCTCTTTTATAACAATTAAGTGAATAAATACGTCCACAAAACCTTTACAATTAAGTATTAAATATTCGTTTATAAATTTCGAAAAATAAATTTTATTCAAATAAATACAGTTCTTTGTCTATTCAAAATTTTAGAAATGTACAAACTTCAACGTCAAGTTATTGATTGACAAAATACAACACATGATCACTCACGCACGCACACATTTACGATCATTTCTGGTAATCAATTTATTGCTACTTAAAGACTTCAAACGTTAACTTTATTTCAGAAATAAAATTTTAAATTTCTACAGACAAATTATAATGTACCAAATGTAAAAAAAAAATATTTTAAGGTTAGCATGATATATTATTTATAAGTCATTACTTTTAGACAAATACAGTTTTTGACATACTATGTCAGATATTTAAAATTTATACAATTTCAATGCAATTTTCTTTTTCATCGACCTTAAAATTATAGTCATTTTTTTCGTGCTTATAAATGCATCTTTTGTAAAATTCTACCCTTTTTTATGTTTAGGTTTATTAAGAGAAACAGTTTGACAGACAAAACAACAATATAAACCTGTTAACTGAGAAAAGTCATAATGCAAATTATTTTTTGATGGAATTTTGTTCCTTTCTTTACTTATACTCTGAAAGAAAAGACAGAAGCTTAACAAGTTACAAAGAGTTTAAATATAGGCTTCTTTTCACAATCGAATCATATGCATGAAGAGATTTAGAAAGAGAAGTAAAGATTTACTTTCATTGTTTGTAGAGGAGGAAGTTTATTTCTTAGGAGACGAGAATTTCAGAACACGATTCTGCGTTTAGTGTTTCCCCTTAGTAAATAACATCGTTTCCTGTACTCCTTTCTTTGTTTGCTGCAAATATTCTGTAGATACTTACAACCGGAATCAAATACCGTATTCCTTTTCAGAAGTAGTAGCCACTATATATTTAGCATATTTATTGTACCGTAGGTACGTAATTTGTGGCATTGCCAGGCTTACATTATCGATACTCTTACAATTAGTTATTCTTTAGAAATAACTTTTGTTATACTGTTATAATTATTTACTGTTTGAACTTTACCGTTTTAATTACAAAACCAAATAAAGCAATGGATTAAATATGATAAAAATCATATCCGTTTTGAAATAACCAAAATTAAGTTATTGATTATATTTTAACCTACGCAATTGATTTGCAATTAAAATAATGTTTACTTAAACGAGTAAAAATTCAATTAATTTATTTTGTACATACAAATGTAAGGTAAATAATTCACCACTCTGTATGCACATTGTATAACTCACCTCTAACAGTCACATTATTTTATTTCTTTGTGTTTGTTCGTTAGGAACTGATTTACATGTTGAAAACAGTTGTTGAGATAACGAGTGTGGACGTTTACAATTCTAAACTGTTAGTTTTATACGTAAACTTTGTAATATTGCAAAATTTTTAATAGTGACGGTAAATGGAACTTTTAAAAATATAAATAGTAATATAGAATTAGAATATAAATTTAAACATGATGTTTCTATCTTCCAAGAATGCAATATTATAATCATGGATAATTAATTATCTTATTTCAACCGTCAAGCACACTAAAATATATCATATTGGAATACCGGTTTCGGTGGTTCATGCCACCCGTCATCAGATCGACCTCAAAGAATATTCATGCCATTCTTGTTGTTACAAACTATACACAAGTATAACTTAAAACATTAAAAGATGCACACATGTGTAACGGAGTCCTTAAGTGATATACGAATTTGATGTTTGAGACAGTGTATATATTTATATTTTTTTCAAATTTTTTAATGAATCATGTCATAATTATGTATAGTTTGTAACGACGTGTTTCACAGCAGTGGAATGAATATTTTTTGAGGTTGATCTGATGATGGCGGCATGAACCACCGAAACCGGTCATCTTATATGGTGTATTTTAGAGTGCTTGCCGATTGAAAAAGGTAATTAATTACCTATTATTATTAGAATATGGTAATTCCATGCATTAAAGAAATTTAAATTTGTTACGTAATAACATTTACAAAATATAACTAATGTTAATAGCGTTATAATATAATTTCTTCATGCATTGAATAAAAATTAATTTGATTAAATTTAACACCTTAAATGTGTTTTCTAATCTGATTGATGTTAGTAATATAGAGTATCAAAAATTCAATACAGTTGTTCGATATAAGAGGGAGCATCTAACATTTACTTTTGATATTTTTATCTTTAGATTGGCCTCAACGAATTGAGGTCTACATTTTAATTTGTATTGATTATCAGTGAGTGCGTAACGGTATATTATTGTTTTATAATATTTATTATTGGGATAGGAATTGTTTTAAAGCAACACCATAAAATAATACAAAATTAGTAAAAACAAATATTTTAATTGAAGGTATAATTTGGTAAAACATACTCACACTTTCTACAAATTAAAAATAAACCACTAATGCTAGGCCTATTTAAATACGTAAACTTAAAACTAACAAAAAAATATAACCTACACTATAACTGCAATTTTTTGTGCCGTCAACAATAGAAAACAATAAGGCACGGTTTTCGAAATTTTCCCTTCAAAACAAATAAATACGGTTTTGAAACGATTTATTCATTTTCACTATTCAAGAACATAGCATGCAAGTAAAGCAGAGCTCAACTAACGCCATGAACTATAAGAAAAGCCTCTACCAAAATGCTGTGAAGTTCTTAAGTTTTCATTGTCAACAAAGTTATAGGTAAAATTATCACGGACGTTTAAAAAATTAGTTCTTGTGTAGGATCTTATATTGTACATTAATTGATTTTATATTCATCTCATATTATACATGTCTGTGCCCATGTAAGCCCATGTTATATCGAGTGGGTTACAACTATGTACAACCAGTTGGGAATGTAATAAATGATGCACTTAAAAATATAGGATATTTGAGCCACAACATTAATTTATAGCAGCCTGTCAAATTATAATTTAATTGCCTCTAAAGACCAGCATTGAACCATTTGTAATAACGTAGCCTGAAGTATTCTAGTTTCAAAATAACAAGATATATTCTATTTAGCTATGCATACTCTCACTTTGCACCTTCCATACTTGGCCTTCCATGCACATTTGCAATGCTTACTTTTTACAATTTTATTACTAGTTCTAATGAGATGCTATCTAAAATCCATATGGCAATATATACACTTTTTGATAATCTATTCATTTAATACAAGCTTACTTTAAATTCAATTTGTTTGAGTGAAATAATTAGAGATAACTAAATTCGATTTCGACATAAATCAATAAACTACTAAAACAATAACATTAAAATATTCAGAAGTTATTTACCAATAACAAAATATCGCTTTAATAATAGTTAAACGTTGTCATTTAGTAATAACTTTTATTCTTGTAATACAAGATATTTCCAATTTGACTATTTCTTTGTATATAAATTTACTTATACATTTAGTTTGTATTATATAGTTAATTTAATCAAATATATATTAACAATTTTATCAATGCTCTGCTTTTTTAAAAATAATTTTCGTAATTAATGCATCATGAATTATTATTAATGATTAATATTAATAATGAATATTAATAATGAATATTAATAATATGAATATTAATAATGAATATTAAGTATTATTCACGAGGCAAGAAGTTTTTAAACTTATTTAGTCAGTTGTCATTTATTGTCACGACAGTAAATAGTAATAATATAAACAATCAAAAATAGGACAAAAATATACATACTTATTCAATTCTAATGAGTACTCGAATAATAGTCCATAAAAGTACTCTAATTAATTACAACTCACAATGCGTTAAGAACAATGAAAAAATAAACGTAAAATGTATGATAATTAATTCAAAGCTGTAATTTAATTGTATTTTTCCATGAATATTAAAAATTGTCTCATTTATTAGATTTATGTATAAAAAAACTTGTATTTTCCCTCGTAACGTTGAGCATTTACATTCACCGCGCCTCCAAGTGTAAACTTTTAAATTATAATAGCACTGTGTTTACAGTTCGTAACTTTATTTTTATGTTTATTAATTAAATATTTAAAAGTGTTTTAGTAAATTGTTTATTCCAAAGCAGGGCTAGTTTTTTAGAATATTATTAAGCATTATACTACGCATAGTAATACTACAAATTATGTATTCATGGTAATATAGCATAGCTAAATTATAATTGTATTCTGTTCAAAGATTTGCAATGCACAATGTATAATAATATAGTCTGAAGAATTATAATATGTATATTCTAAGTGACAAGTTATTTTGTATTAATTTGTACGTAACTTACTCTGTTTGTCATTCAGTTCTCTCACATAATTTTATTTATTCGAAATTAATTGTTCCAGGTTTTAACTGCTTTTATCAAACTCTAACCAGTCGAGAATTGCAACGAATTAAAATACATGAAATTATTTAAATGTAATTTTTCCACTTAAGTTTTGTAAATAATTAAACTTTTTAAATGTATCTATTTATTCATATGTGCATTTAATTGTAATTAGGCCTAATTAACAACACAAAACTAGTGCTGGATAGTATTAATGTGAAATATTTAGGGATATTGTAATCACAAAATAAGATTTAAAACGTAGCTGAACCAATCCGCATGTCATAAAATAAGTTAAAATTTGTGTCATTTAATTTTATGTTTGGTTATGAAGAATCAAATTTTGCCCAATGAATGATTACAAATTATAAAACTGTATTTATAGATTCCTCCAATATTTGGTACTTCATATTTCCGATATCATCAAAGATAGGAATATCATAAACTTGTGTTGTTTTTGCTTAACTTATTAAATGTATAGCAGTTAAACTCAGGGGTTTACTCGAAATTTTTCCAGTACCGGAACGCTGCCGGAACTGAACAAAAATACTACGCCGGAAAATGTTTGAAATTTTCACTTCTAAAACTCCTATTTTATGTACCTTTGCCGAGTTTAAGGGTGCAGGTAATATACTTACTTTTATAAGAAAAGTACACATGTATACGTGACTATTTTTGTACTTGTATATAGCACAGCAAATTTTAGAGACACATATTATTTTAAGCAAAAACTTGGCAAAATATCTCTTATTTAGTCAATAGAATTATCAGAAATTTAAATCCTCGGTAAAAGACTGAAACCTACACAAATTTTACGTATTATAGCAAGAAATTACTTTTCTTTTATTATAGCAAGAAATGGCTTTTCTTATACAAGAACAATTAAATGCAAGCAAGCTTATCACGAGAACACAACACACTAATACAGACGCTAAATTGCCGTGCGGCCGGTGTTCAGGTAGCTTCTACGTTTAAATATTTTCCTCTTTCGAACTTGTATTTGTGATGGCGTTTGTCAGTGTACACCATTGTTTGTTTGTATTCCATGTTGTGCTTTCATTTGGGATATTTATGTTTTAATTAATTAATTGTGAAATTAAATGAGTTATTCGATAAGTATTAATCACTAAATGTGGACCAAATTATATCATGCCGAAAAAGTTAATAATACAAAAGTTTAAGCATCGCTGGTTTTTCGGTCTCCTCGACTCTGAATCATTGGTCTCTTAGAAGGGTTTTATATTTGAGCCAGGCCGGGCGAAAATCGCTTCGCCACTGAATACGCAGTATTTCAATGGGAGCTTTCAAATAGGGCACTGGGCTCGACCGAGCGATTTTGAGCAGTAACCTATTGAGTAAGACTCGGCTTCAGTGCGAACGCATCGCACATTTTGCTCGGCTTTGCTTAGCATCGCTTCGCCCGGCCGAACTCGGCTCGGCTTTGGTGTGAAAAGGCCTAATTTCTAGCCGTTCGCAGCGTTCACCGAACATCAAAGGCGTGCCGCGAGGCTGGAAAAGGGGAGTCTGGTGCTCCCAAGTTGTCCCATTTAGATCCGAGCTGAGGGACAATGTGCGAGACTTTACGTAGTTGGCTCGCATAGTCGCAATGCAATGTAGTGTGGGGATATCTTAAGGTTTTTGGATTTGTGGACGTAAAATTCTGAACCGAGTGTTGAATGATTGTGATTGAGGTAGTGGATGGTCCAGTGCAACGTTAAAACAAAACGTAAAAAACAAATTAATAAAAAGCAGTACCGGAACGGCGTTCCGGTACCAGTAAACCCCTGGTTAAACTAGGTTAGATAAATCGATAGGGTTGGTTTAACCTAACCTAACCTAATCTTCGACAATTTGAATTTGATGGTTCCACTTGTGGGGGATTAGAAAAGTATCTTCATCCTCCCTGCTACCATATTTCCCCATACATCTGAGTAAAATGTATAAGCACGAATCAAAGTGCAGCAAGAAGAAAACAGTTTTACAAGGTAAAATTGTTTCTAAAATGGTTTTACTTGCCGAAATCAATACCTAAACGAACCACCACTGAAACAATAATTTACAAATCTTATAGAATAAAACGTTTAAATGTACCAAAAACACCATAACGGAATCGAACCTTATGCAAGTCCTTTGAACTAGAAGGTTTCAGATTTTGATTTTCCTTTTACCTTCATCTCAACTGAAACACCTTCATAATTGAGTGTGTAATCCTGGAGGACATACATCCGACCGCATAATTACAATATAGGCTCTTGATTGTTTTCACTTTCTATTTACAATTTACCGATCTCGAATTACACACTCAGGGAGCCAGCTTCGACAAACTATTATTTAATATTATAGTAATTATTTCACGATATTAAATTTAATTTAAGTTTTAACAACGAAGCAAAAAATTGGTTTGTAATCAACTAGACTGCTTCCACCTCGTTTCCATATACTTACAATTCATGGGCTGTAAATGTCTCACCAAATGGCACCTTACCAAATGTCTCTTTACAAACCAATGAATCTTTTATACGTTTTATTTTAAATATTCCAAATGTTGTATGGAATATCATAATATAGTTGCTTTCAATATGTGTTATAAATTTCATATAATTATTCAAAGTTAAAATGGGAGTAGGGGAGGTAAAACAGCGCAACTGGGTGTGTGTATTTTTGTAATAACTTAGCAGGCCTTAATTCATTTGTAATGTATGAAAAAGTTTATTTTAATTTTAAAGTGCAATAATCAGATTAATGCGAATTTAATATTATTTTAACTTCAAGTATAGACCTTTGTACACATTACTTACAATAATAAAGAAGAAACCTATCTAAAACTTATCAAATATACAAAACTTGTTTTTGTACTTTTTATTCTTCAGCAATTAAGAATCATTAGGATTTAACAGAGCATGAAAATTGCCTGTATGTAAGAGGTCATCGTAGAGAGATGAGATAAAAGTACTTTCTTTGACCTGGCATAACAACCACGGGGAACATTATTAAGATTAACTTTTCAGAAACAAGCTTATTAGTGTTTTTGTTCTAATATAATAAACCTTTAAGAACGACCAAGATTAAAATTTTCTTGAAATTAGTTTGCTATAATTTGTTTAAATAAATATACATTTTATTCAATAAAAATTAAATAAATGTTGAAAATTTACAATAATTTTGTATATTTTGTTCAAATAAAGTGTGTACTTACTTTGAATGCATTCTCAAATTCAAGACTGTATATCCGTGATTCTAAAAGAAAGAAATAGAAGTAGTGCATAACTACAATTTATATAAAAACCCAAACTACTAAACATTTACTTTAAATTTAGATATTTTTACATTAATAGAATAAAGATAAATAGGGTGGATTTCTTACTCAAATGTTCTGTCCAATTAATTATTTTTTTTAAATGAATATATAATAATATATATTGTCTAGATATTGTTCAAGTTAATTTGACCTTTGATAGTGCTTATTCCATGCTAATTAAAAAATGATAGAATTTATAAAAAATACTCCAAAATTTAAAAAGGCCCAGATACTTAATGTAAAATTCGAAAACACAATCGGAGTTCTTATCTATATATATACTAGCTGACACGTACGGCGTTGCCCATGGTGGTTAGTATTTTCAGTCTTTTTAACGTAATTGTAATCTTTTGAAGTGTTCAGTTAGTGTGGTATTTGGCTTTTATATATATAGATCTTAAATAATAAAAGCACTATTGCCATAATAATAAAAGATCTGAAATTATGATTTTAGTAACTTTGATCCCCCCAAACCCCTCCTAAAATTTCGAAATTTTTCATACCCTTTCTTAGAGAGCGCCTAAGGCCCTAGAGGAAGCTACATACCAAATTTCATTCCAATCCGTTCAGGCGTAATTTGAGGATGATCAAAAACGCATTGAAAACGCAAGTAAAAATGCAAAAACGCCTATTTCTGGCGTAATTTTGTGAGAATTTCAAACATTTTTTAACAGACTACTTTTAGGCCTTAAACGAACCCAAGTACCAAATTTCAACATTTTCTGCCAATTAGTTCTCGAAAAAGCTGAGAAAACGCAAAGAAATCGCTAGAAAAACGCGAATATTGGGCGTATCTTTGGGATGTTTTCAAAATCCGTTCTTAGAGCGCGTCTAAAGGTCCAACTGAACATGCATGCCAAATTTGAACTCATTTGGTTCAGTAGATTTTTAGTTCTGCTGATGAATGAATCAGTGCCATTTCGATTTTATATAGATAGATATATAATCCAAATACCACTCACTCACTGACTCATCACGAAATCTCAAAAACCACCCAAGGGATTGGAATGAAATTTGGTATGTAGCTTCCAATAGGGCCCGTGCTCGCTAAGAAAGGTTTTCAACAAATTCTAAATTTTAGGGGGGTTTGTGGGGTCAAAGTTACTAAAAATCCTCACAAGAAATACATAGTGTAATATATTTATTGATATATATATATTTTTGTTAATATACCTTTAACTTTTGTCTATCAGTGCAAAGCCGGATCTGGCAGCTAGTATATGTATATAATATAAGATATTTTGAAGTTACTTGTCATATTGGTAAAATACCTCCAGTAATAGGAACCACTATTCGTCCAGCCACAAAGTGCTATTATGTACTCGCTAAGAAAGAAAACTTATAAATTCCATGTCTTACATCAACATTTTACTAGCGTAAGTTAAAAACAACATTTATTAAAACAAAACACTAATTTGAATTCGGTGTGTATTTCCCCCTAGGAAGTTAAGTAAGGTGTGTAAGTAGGGTGTGTATTTTCGGTTAAGTAAAGGTTTTTGATAATAATCAATGTAAACGCAAGTTTTAAGCAGTTTGGTTTCAGATTACAGCATTTTGGAATCATGTTGTACGAGATGTCAGTTTACAAAATATACCGACATTATTTATTAATATTTTGTAATTAATTATTAGATGTTATCTTATTCGGTCCATCGCGACATGTTTCAAAGCAATAACTCTCCAAAGCAGATCTTGAATAAAAAAAAAAAATCGTCGGATATTAAAACAAAGCTACACATTACGTTATAAACAGTTAAATAAACGCACGTACCATGGGGTAAGTAAGGTGCACACCATGTCATGGTTGAATGTAAATTCTTAATAAATTATTTGTAAATAGCTTTACGCCACACGGACCTTGTAAACAAATTAACTCGTCGTTTTCAGATAGCTTGAAGTTTTTAGTACTTAACAATTTCCTAAAATATGTAAGTAATATAATTATTAATACAACTATTAGTGTTTCATATTATTTCTCTACACGAGAGAGAAGTATAGTACTGTTATTTGTTTATTATTCATAATATAAGTCCAACTGTAGAAGATAAGTAACACAAATTTAGTGCTGGATGAGCTGAACCAGAAAGATTTAAGATGTGCCTAAGAATTTTTTATCAACTTGATTGAAAATTTTAATAATTTTTGTAAAAAAGTAATATAAATAAAGGTCAATGCTTACTATGAACTGTCGAAGTTTTTCCACATGAGTAATTATAGATTCATAATATATTTTTGGATAAATTATAAAAATATTCGATCTTCTAATAACATCGTTTATAAATTTACTACACATTTTGTTTGACAAATTTTAAGACAATTAAACTCTCGAGCTTATACGGATAATAATAAAATATTAAATTACATATAAATATTTCTTCAACTGTGTTAAATGTAGACGGCTGACAAATCATCACTGCATGTCATCAAAAGAAGTCAACTGAAGAATTTTTAATATTGTGGTCCTAAGAATTCTAATTATAAATGACAAGAGTTGTTAGCTATGCGCATATCACTCATAAGATTTAGCTTTTATATATGAATTACTTATCGTTATAATATTGTTCTACGGTTTAAACGATGTTAGTACTTAATGTTTTAATTAAACTTTTAAACATAAAAAGAATACTTTTAAATTTATTTTGGTAGGTTTATTAGTTTTAAATGCCTTGAAAGTGATGGTATCTCTTCATTTGGTTTACTCAAAATATATAAGTAAATGAAGATTAAAAAATAAAAGAGTTTTGAAAAAATATTAAGTGTTCACAATTAAAATGTATGTCTTTCTATCTTACGGAAATGCTATAGATGTTATCAAGTTAGAGTTTTAAAAATCTATTCATTTCAGTTTTAGTCGGACCTTGTAAATTATTTTCTTTGGATTGCCGTAAATATGTTTCAGCTCTAACAAATATGTATATAATATACAGTATATACTATTATAGAAGATCATCTCACAATCAGTTTTTATTCGTGATAATGTACTTAAAAATTTAAGGTAACGATATGATACAATATCTTTATAAAATATATCTTCTTTTATTGTATGAAGTAAATATTATTAGAAATTTAATTCATTCAGAAAAATTTGTCGTAAACTAAATTATAGTAAACTCACAGATGTTCTAAATTGGTAATGATTTATCATAAGAGAGACATAGAGGTTAAAAAAGAATAAATGTTATTTGGTTCAATTAAAAATGAGTAGTGAGCAGATAATTTTTTCTTTTAAATTGTGTATAAAAAATATCGAAATATCTTATTTAAATGGTTTCTACTTAAAGGGCAACTAAACATAGGTACGAAAATTGCCTATCATATTTAAATATAATTTGTATATTGACTCAGATTGATTTATATTTAATAACATCATTTTTGTAATAATAAGGAGACCTTAGCTTCGTTAAATGATGTAATTCCTATGCTAGAGTATATAATTTACATATTATAGTATTGGATAAAATTTTTTGTATAGAGATTAAATTTTTCTTAAGCAAGTTAGTATTAAAGAAGATGTTTTAGCCCAATGGTATTATTAAGACATCCAACGAAATTCTTAAACGTAATACAATTAGTTTTATGACTTTTGCGATTAGCCTCGTTTACTAATGTAATCAAAACCATTGTCAGAATTGTTCAACCAATGTTACCTAATAGGGTTATCACGATCATGTGCCCTATTCTGAAAAGCTTCAGATAAAAAAATAGAGTTTGTAAGGTTAAAACATCAAGTGTATTTAAAAAAAAATTAAACATGTTCTAATTTTAACTTACATTTTTGTTTTGCATTACTCATTAAAATGAGTATATCCTGATTTCGTAATATAATTGTTTATTTTAATGAGCCGTCAAAATTCAAGCCGACATAATTGCATCAAACATATTATAATTTAATATTTATGTTTTTAGAATAACTATATGCAGAAACATGATCTTTCGAAATGTCGATTTAATAATATGAAAAATATTTTACACAATTTAAAGTTTACTTTATTATTTAAATGATAAACATTATATTTACGACTAAGCTTAAAGTACCCTTTAACTTTAACTTTCAACTAAACTAAGACGAGTTTGTTTTTGTTAATTTAGTTTACTTGATTTTTTCATGATTTTAAATAGAAATATTTGAAATAAGTATGTATTAAAATAAATGTCTACGTATACAACAGCAATGAAAACCACTTAGACCTTTTCAAATGTTTAAGGCTCTTCTTTACCTTGAAGTAAACTCCCGAGTGTACAGTATGATTTCAATGCAAAAGGCCTGACTCAAGCCGCAAAATCGTTGAAAGATGCATTCGTAATACCGTGTTTCGGATTCTATTTATAAATTAATAATCTGGGAAACTACTTTAAGTTATAAAGAAGGCTTTATATTTTTTACGTGTTAGCTTAAAATGTGGAAATTATTGCTTAAAACTCCCAAAAAATGCGTTAAAAATAATCGATTTTTACTCATTAAAACTGTTGATTAAAAGGAGTTGCCGACGATTTCTTTCAATTATGAGATATAAGACAAAAGCACAAAGCCTTTAAGAACAATTTAAGATGTTTCACAACTTTTTAGGTTGAAAAACGGCGTCCGAAACACGGTAATACGAAGTGCATATTTTTGCTGTTTTACGCAAGGTATAGAAGACTTTATAAAGTCCTTGACTGTACAAACAAATTTACCTTTGGCTAATAATAATAGCAATAAGCAGACTTATATAATATTTTTAATGAAATTTTCATACTTGCTTTAAACTGTGACCGAAGTTTTTATGCAGTTGTTGTTGTAGAATGTTATCAACTTCCGTTTTCTTTAGTTATATAAAATGATAGTTGAATAAAAACTAAAGGATTTTATAGGCATACATATGTTTTAAATTCGAAGGCAATGTTAGTTTCTAAGCATTTCTGAGCATTTCATACTGGCATTCACAAATACAATTTCCTCCTTAGCTCGTTAGATTTAAATTTTATTTGATGCTCAATGTACATAGCAGTTATTTAATTGTTTTTACTTTACGTCTATATTTTAATACTGCATTTAATTTAAAAAATGTTTAAAAAACTGTCTGGCCACTTTATGGTGATGATTATTGTGTACAGTAGTAAGTAAGAGGTTTTTATAGAACTCATCAATCATTAATCAATGTAAATTTATTTCCGAATTCATGATGATAAAAAAATATTTTAAAACACACATACGATTTAAATATTTACTTTGCTTTCCCCAAAGTTAACCGATTTCCTTCATATTTGGTATCAAAATATTCAGACGATCAAAACACCGGGCGTGAAAAATGTAGTTTTAAGTTTTTCTTTCAATTAAAAAAGTTTGCATAATGACATAGGCATAAGCAACAATGACTCACCGACAAAGGCCGACGACGAGTTCCCATCCCCAATCTCGCACAATAGACCCAAGGGAAAGGGTATTAGTACGGTCGACTGGTTTCGAATCATCCTGAGGTGGTATAGACTATAATATTCCTTATGCATGGTTTCGTTTGATTAAACAGTAGCTTATGCACTGTCATTATGATTTTGTCAGCGTCACAAAGAATTATGTATCGCTGCTTTATTAGTTAAATACAAGGAAATGCAAACGAGGAAATAAATGTTTTACATAGTGTGACAAAGTAGATAAACTGAATCAATTCGACTTGTAAGAAATTTAAAACTTAAAACAATTTTTGTCAGTACATTTTTTGTTGAACTTAACTGTGATAGCTATTAAAATTGACCACAATTTCCCCCCTTTTTACATAAATTACTATTTTTTACCAATTGTTCAAATGGTAACATAAGTGGGACACGTTTTTTATTGTAGCGACTTTACAAACGCGATCTAACCATTCAAAATCATTGAACATAAATAGACTCTTTTAAATAAAATAAATTCCAAACCGTAAGCACGTGACATCTGGCATGACAGACTTAAACCTTAAGCAACCGTAGACTGACTTAGACTGATTACGATATCGTCCTCAACAAGCACCCTGCGTGAGGCTACACTGCACGAGCGACCGCTTGCCTTGTCCTGACATTCAGACACTAACGTAGGGCTTAGTGCGCAAAGATTTTTGTAACTATGTTTCAGTAAAGTATTTGCATAATACTTATGCGTTAAAATGTTAAATGCAAAGTGAATATGTTGTAATTCAGTAACATGAATACGTTTCCTTTATTACAGTGAATTAATGTCGTTATATCCGATCCTTCTGAGCAGGCAAGGAACTAGGGCGGGGTAGAAGTTTCACGTGCCCCGGGTGGCAGATATCAGAGGCGGCAAAATTTGAAAAGTTTATCATAAAATAATAAGTTATTGAAAACGTTTTCAAAATAATAATATCACAATCAATATTGTTAAATTTTATTTGATATTTTGCATAATTTATAAACTTTATTATACTGTATACCAAGTTAATTCTTATTTCTTATAAGACACAAGAATTAACGCAGCTCATGGGTCTAGAGTGAGTGTTATGCCTACTACTGGAATGAATTAGTTGCCTGAGCATTCGACAGCGGGGTCAGGGGCGGGAAAACAGTGTGGCCTTGACGCGATGCGCCCGCTCTACCCCTTAAAATGACATTGGGCTCTCTGTTGCTAGTTGCCACGGATACAGTTGTGTTGCCTGCGTGTGTTTCTAGGAACCGACAGTTGTTTCATTTATTTATTTACTTTGAACAACATAAACAGAAAGTTTGGATTTTTGAATGGTGTTCGAATCAAAGAAATGCAAATAAAAGATTTAAAAATGAAAGCAGAAGAATTGACAAACATCTACACAGCGGATCTCAACAATGAAGAATTCAAATTTGAAATAGAAAGTTTCAAGAACCACGCTTTATCAGAGTTGACGATAAATTAAAAGAAGCCACATCAAGAGAAATTTTAATTTTTATTTATACAAATAAACTGGAGGAAGGCTAAACGAACATCATTACCACACTGAGAATGTTTCTCACGCTATCAGTTACAGTGTCACCTGGAGAACGAAGTTTTAGCAAAATTGAAAATCATCAAAAACTAAATGAGAAGTACAATGGGACAGAAGACACTCTCTAATCTAAGCATAATATCAATTGAACACCAACGAGCTTCCCTTATCAACTTTGACGACATCATCTGTACATTTGCAGCTAAGAAGGCTCGAAGAATTAAATTTTAGGTACAAAAAACATAACATTCCAACTTCCGAACAGGCTAAAATGACATTTTAGACGTAATTTTTTGCGCATTTGCAATTGAGTTACAAATTGAAAACAAAAATTTGTATTTGTCATTTATAAGTGTATTAATGTAATAAATAAGTGTTTTTCATAAATAAAACTTCTTCATAACATTCATATGGTGTGTAATTTAAACTACCGCATCTAAAAAAATAACTTACGGAGGTATTTAATTTTAATAGTGGGGGGTAGGAGAGAGGGAGGGGGATGGGGCGGCTAACTAATCTTTACTCCTCTCGACAAATCTCCTAGTTCCGACCCTGCATCTGAGCCCGGTAAATCAGATTTATTTTCTACTAAGCCTAAGATGCTAATGGTTACCCATATTTTTCTATATGAAATATGTCTTTGTAATTTCTAATCGTACATAAAATATGTCAGTCTAAATTGTATATAAAATTTGTTGGAAAGTAAATTCGATAAATAGCGTAGAACTTTTGGTCAAATTAAACTTAAAGAGTTTAAATTCATTTTTTAATAACATAAAACAGGAGAAAGTGATTTTCAAAAGATAAAGTGATAAGCATTTTATCTAATTAACACTAATCGAGCTATCACTTTATTAAAGTAATACAGTTTATTAAGTAACAGTATATTGAACAATATTAAAGTATTTGTAATAGACACCAATCTATGTTGCACAAGTTGTACAAGTTTATACAACCTAAAAACCTGCTTACATTTAAGTTTTGTGTTACATGTACATACAAATAAATTGGAGTGCTTAATTTTAAAACACGTTCTGTTATTTGCTTAATGTAGTTATACACCAACAACTTAAGAACACCACTTTAACCGTCTATCATCTGTTAACTATAATAATAGCCAACTTGAATTGCATATTCAACTGTTGAAAATAAACGTCCACCGCATTTCCCACCCTCAATTATTTCTTCGGGATTCTGCACCAACCATGGTTTCAGTGATTGTTAAAATAAAAGGCTCATTTAATACAATATAAACTTCGTGGACATTGAAAAGTTTGTAATATTTCTTAAAGGCTATACTTTTACAATTAAATGTGTCTAGAATAACTTGGCTTACTTTAAGTATATGTTTCTACATTGGATGGTGAGGTAGCTAATTTTCGTTACCATGCCTACAGGGCCTCATTTATAAATGAATATATATATTTTTTTATTATATACGTGACGTCACACAATTATTATAGAAATTATTTATTTATTTCCTTGAAATAGTTTTTTTATATATAAAATACAAAAGCAACGTTGGCCAACGATTCTAAATTATATTATGATATTTATCTCTTTTAATATTTTATCTGTTTATCTGTATTTAAAATTTATAAATAAATATTTCTCATTGGTACAACTAGTATTACTGAGATATACAACTATGGTGTTAGTTGTACATTAAATGTTATATGTTTGCTTGTCTTTTTTATATACAGAATGTAAATTCAAAACTAAATTCTTTGTAATTATTAATTGTTGGGAGTGATTTTTCTTTGAAATTTTGTAATAAGAGAGGTTAATTATTCTTTAAAATATAAAGGGGGCATTTTATCATTCATGTAAATTGTTATTAAGGGTGTATAATGTTTGTGTAATTAAGACCTCATAACTTTTTGAAATTAAGGGCGTATTAAATTTTTATGAAACAATAGATCTATTAATTGATATGTTATCTGCATTTCACTTAATTTCACCCAAGTAAGTGAAATATCTTTTTCTGTAAGTGGTTTAATAAGATCATCTGGCCAGTTTAGAGATCTTATAACTGAGGTAAGAAATAATCTGTTTTGATTAGGGTTTGACTTGTGTAATCTTTAGGGTTCAGTACTGTTAGGATAAATAGTGGAGGATTAGGAATTATATAATAATCATATGTAATAAAAAATAGTTTAAGATTTATAAGTCCCAAGGCGAGAACACAGAATATAGAACAAGGTTGGGTAAGACTGTAAAGTATTGTGTAAGTGCTGACAGAAGCTAGTCATACTTTAGAAACCTAGTTATGTCAACTCAGTACACTATAAAAGGGTCTATACGGTATAGGCCTCTAGTGTTCGGCGGATCCAGCTGAAGACATACTTGGTGAGTACTGGTAGAAAACGTAGGCAAACAGACTGTCTAATATTCATATTTATAGAACTTTGTTTTGGTCATTGTCAAAGTAGAAGCCTATTAGCATTACTTGACATAGCTATTGTGAGTGTTTCGTCTTGAGATATAATTAATAGTAATTATAGAATCAGTAGATGTTGTTATTTAATGTAAAGTCAGTTAGGTATAGTAGATGTTTGTTGATTGTCATAATAGTGTCATTCTACCACTGAACCACTCGAGTATAAAATATAAGAATATCAAGGTACAATATAAATTGGTTGATTTCTATTATTATAATCCCTGTACCTTAGTCATCGGTCATTTTGAACCTTGGGCAGTTTGGGTTATATTTCTACCCTTACCAGTACGCTTTCCAAAATAT
>JAGFPH010004418.1:84081-118076 GCA_018207615.1 Philaenus spumarius | reverse complement strand
TATAAAGAAAGTTTAATTACGTTTTATTCATAACTGATACGTTTATATAGAACGTTTCACTACGTTTTATTCATAACTGTTACGTTTAGAAAGAAAGTTTAATTACGTTTTATTCATAACTGATACGTTTATAAAGAACGTTTCATGTCGTTTTATTCATAACTGATACGTTTAGAAATAAAGTTTAATTACGTTTTATTCATAACTAATACGTTTATAAAGAACGTTTCATGTCGTTTTATTCATAACTGATACGTTTAGAAATAAAGTTTAATTACGTTTTATTCACAACTAATACGTTTATAAAGAACGTTTCATTATTTTTTATTCATAAATGATAAGTAAGCATTTTGCGTGCTTTTTTGAATGTAACAGTGAAACGTACAGTCACGAAATAATAACAATATTATTATTTACAGAAGATCACAATTGAGTAAAGTTAATACAATAATCATAGATTGAGCTACTCTGCAATTAGAGGAATGAAACGTGATACACTTGAAGTTCTTTATCATATTCTAGAAGACTACGAAAACCAATATATCAAGTTATATATAAAGAAATACGAGAACTTGTTAACCTGCGTATGTTTTTCCTTGACCTTCCTGGGACAGATATGAGGTGATTTAATCCTGCTCAAGTATCAAACGTATACTCCACCCATAAATCAAAGTGTACAATTTTATTAAAGTATTTTTACATAATTTTATATAAGGGGTAATCGTTGGTAAGCGCTTCAGAATGAGACCACTTGTATTTTGTTTTTTTTTTGTCGCTGATCACGAAAATCAGGGTCGCTCTAACAAGGTTAAACTACCGCTAAAAATGCAAACAAACTTTTTGGGTGTTTATCGCTAATTTGAATAATACAGTGAAATAATCTTAGGAAATGTGGCAATGTTAATACAAATTTTATAATCAAGTAGGCCTACTTTCAGAGGGGTGAAACTACAAGTAAATTGGCGTAGAAAGGGATGAAAACATTTTTGTTAACTTTTCGATTTGAATTTACATGAATGGGGATTTAAGACTTTAAATTGTCTTAAAATCGTCGTAAAATTCAGAAAATAAGTTGAGATGAATATTCTCCGGTCCTCTTGTAATTTTTGATGAACTTTTGTTGAAAAATTGTATATAATATTTTTATTGAACCACCCATAAAAATGACGTTAAATAAAAAAGAAATTTAAAGAACTTGTTTTCACTTTTTGCTCTGTTTGTGGATTAATGAGGATTGCAACGTTAGGAAAATTTATATCGGATGTTCCAACCATTTTAGAGCTGTGAGATTTGTGTTACTATTTCATTAATATGACCACCCCGAATAGCTCTACATTCGACCACAAAATTTGAGTTATCTCCGTTATTTATGATTCAATTATTAAAAACAATATGTAGTTGAATTGGTCTTAAAATAGTCTACAAATTTTGTAATTTTATTTATTTTTTGTAAATGTATAGTTTTGTAGATATTTAAACAAAAGTTTCCTCTGCCTCAATTTTTAAACAGATTGTTGCAGGAAAACAAATTTTTCACATAAAGTGTGCCCTATGTAGTTGAGTATTCATATCCAGTTTCAGGATTATATCTTAAACCGTGTTTGAGATAATTAAGGTATTTGTAAAAATCACATACAGACGGACAGACAGAAAACAGACCGAGATAGGATAGGTATGTTATATTGTATTGTTTACTTGTTTTTAGCTGACAAATAACCCCGTAAAGTTTCGGACAGTCAAAGCTGGACACCCTGTATCGCGTGCCATACTTCACGGCATGGGGTTGGTTTATTTATCCTACTACAGCTCCGACTAAGAGTAGACGTTGTGATGCTTCCTCAACTTGCTAGTCCTCTCCTCTCAAGTTGAAACTCTAGAAATAATGATTATTGTGTAGTTGTCAAGACCCCTTCCACATGATCGAACTTTATTAATCTCAACAGCTGGTGGTTAGCTTTCAACATACTGCGCTATGCTTTCTGTATTTGTATAAAAGATTACACGGCTGTCACGGCGGTTAGTACTAAATGAACTTCAGTACTATAGTAAGATGTAAGTGTAAACATGGAAACAAATTATGTGTTTAAAACCTGATGGACTAGATCTTTTAACATAAACTTAAAAACAATAGCAATATTGGCTTAGTTGGTGTTGTTAATTTCTTGCTGAAAATAAATCGAATTTAGGCTGAAGAGGCTATGTGGAAATACGGTACCAGTATCACCAAGAATCAGAAGCAACTTTAAATTTGAACATTTTAAATATCATTATAGCATAATATAGTGAGCATGTTTACATACAAAAAGTATGTTGAGGCACAAACAATATTAGGTATCAGTCTTAGTGTCAATGACATACATTTATATAATACTAGCTGAATACCCGTGCTTCGCTACAGGGAATTTGTTGCATCACCATGATTCATAATTAATTGTCATATTTTTCTCTCATTTTATTTCGTCTATTATTTCACGAATCTGAATTATAACATGTATATTCAATCAATGGTATTTATTGTTCACTGGCAGCCCGACAATCATCTTTGTCACGGGATGTGTGCTAAATAAACTTAATCAGTAAAAAATAAAACATTCAGAGTGAAGAGCGTCTTATTTTTCTACCCCTAAATCTACAGACTGGTAAATCACAGTCTTAGCTGGATGTTTGCAGATCACCCAGATACGTCTTTAATATGCGAATGCATAGATCGGGATAGTTTTGATCAGTTTAGGTCTAAAATATTATCAAAAAAATTTATAAGAACCAAATTTTAGCTCTCTAGCTTTAAGGAAAGAATTTCAATTAATATTTATTGTTTTTAGGGTTTGTTATTACATTTTCAACCCTTAGCAGCACGTAACAAAATGTAAAACTGGTTTATTTTGTATATGTATCTTGTAAAGAAATATTTACACAATTTCAGTTCTCTAGCTTTTAGGAAAGTATAAAAATTTACATTAATTGTTTTTAGGGGTTGTTATCAAATTTTTATCCCTAGCAGCATTTAACGAAATGTACAACTGGTTTACTTTTTATATGTGTTTTGTAAGAAATAAATGTACCAAATTTCAGCTTTGAGAAAAGTTTTAAGAAAATTTTTATTGTTTTAGGGGATGTTTCAACCCTTAAAGGCCAAATATTTTAAAATCCTTAGTGCCCCTATGAGCAATATGTGTACCAAATATTTCACGTTCCTAGAAGGTATTAAATTTATATTTATAGTTATAGGGGTTGTTACTAAATGTTCACCCCTTAGCAGAACGTGATAAAATGTAAAACTGTTTTTTATATGTATCTTGTAAGAAATAATAATACAAAATTTCAGCTTACTAGCTTTAAGGAAAGTATAACAAACAATGTTTATTGTTTTAGGGGTTGTTTCAACCCTTAAAGGCCAAATCCTTTCTTAGTTTGCCTCTAGCCCCTATTGAGCAATATGTGTAACAAATTCACGTTCGTAGTTAAATTAAATATTTATAGTTCTATGGGTTGTTACTACATTTTCACCCCTTAGCAAAACGTGACAAAATGTAAAACTGGTTTACTTTTTATATCTATCGTGTAAGAAATAAATGTAAAAATTTTTAGTTTTCTAGCTTTAAGGAAATTATAACAGACAATAGTTATTTTTTAGGGGTTGTTTCAGCCCTTATAGGCCAAATATTTTAAAATCCTTACTCAGTGGGTCTTTAGCTCCTATGAAAAATATGTGTACCAAATTTCACGTTCCTAGGAGGTAAGGTTTTTGAGATATATAAAAAACAATATTTATTGTTTTAGGAGTTGATTCAACCCTTACAGGCCAAATATTTTTAAATCCTTTCTTACGTGACATGAGCAATATGTGTACCAAATTTCAAGTTCCTAGGTTGTATGGTTTTTGAGAAACTGTGATCAGTCAATCAATCAATCAATGAGTGGTATTTGGCTTTTATAAGTATAGATGGAAATTGTTCGTTTAATAATTGTGTTCACAGTTCATTCAAATAAACATAATTTTCAAGATACAATTTTGCAGTATAAACACGTTACAAAAATGTCCTTCAGTATCCCAGGTACCGCCTATAGGCCAGTCGGTAGAGGTAAATTTAGACCAAAAGTTCCAGTAATTTGCAATACGGCTGAATTTTTTTTATAAGTACATTAAAGTACGTAGATTAACATAAAAAAAGTTTACCAGTCTATCGATTTCCCAAAGTCGAAAAAAAATCGATTGTCATTTTTTTTTCGATTATCCGTAATATTTTGAGCTGGGATGAAGATAGAGGAAAATAAAAAATACCACCGTGTAGGGGAGGTATTTTTCAACAAAAAAGGTCATATGTTTATTTCGTCCGAGCAATGGTTTGTCTGGAAAAAATTCGATAATGCAGGTATGTATTTTGCAGCAGGAGAAATCACTAAAAGGGGACATCTTATTCATATATGAAGCGTTGGCTCATTCTAAATTGGCCGAATTTTAATATATCGAATTGAAACTTGACATAGGAGTTAAAATATATATTTTAAACATTTATGCTGAGTCTCAGCTTGTTATCTTGAAAATTACCCGATCTAGAGCCACTTGACTTATTAATGGGTTTCTCGATTTTAGGAGTAGGGGAAGGTCGGGTAAGATGGCGAGGCGGGTAAGACGACGAATTCGGTATTTAAAGTTATTGACGCTAGATAGAGGGCCTGTAGCCTACCTATACTACTAGAAACCGCTACTGCCGCGCCATCTAAGGCAACCGCAATATTCCTATCCTAGTGAACATATCGTCTACAAAAACGGAAAGAGTGATTTCGTGCTCTGTGATTGCAAGTTTTTGAAGAGATTCCGTAAGGAATTAGGCTTTCTGAGTAAGTATGTTCAATTTCTAATTGTGATATGCTTAAAGTATTGCTCAAAACACGTCTATTAATGTATAATTTCAATGTTTTCTGGTTAGTTGAAGTTTGGAAATATTTGACTGAATTCAAAATGGTGAAGTCTGCTAAGATGACGAACTTGATGGAGGGTAAGATGACGATCGTCATTTTACCCCTCATCTTCTTCCATCAGTTCGTCATCTTAAACGACCATATCTTATAATTTGTATAGTATTGGTGAGATGTAATAACAATAATAATTTATTGTTTGAACATTAAGTTAATAATTAATTATTACTTTAATATTTTGTGTGTTATCACCCCAAGGTAACCGGAGAGTGATCAAAGTGACGTCTGCTGAACGAGGAACCACAATCACTTGTGTTTGTGCTATGAGCGCTTCTGGAAATTTTGTGTCACCCTTTTACATTTTTCCTCGGATTAGGATGAAACCAGAGTTTATGGCAGGAGCACCTCCAGGATCTGAAGGAATCGCACACGAAACAGGATGGATGACGGGACCAGGTTTCTTGAAATACTTGGAGCACTTCGTGCGTTTCACTCGACCTAGTGAACATCCAGTTCTTCTGATAATGGACAACCATGCATCACACACTACATTAGAAGCAGTGGAATTTTGTCGTGCCAACTTCGTTTTTGTGATTGGGTTGCCTTTCACACTGCAGTCACAAACTACAGCCTCTGGATGTGGCCTTCTATGGGCCGTTGAAATCTGCTTACAATGTGTGTTGCAATGACTTTATGGTGAACAATCCAGGCCAACCAATTTCATTGAGAGATGTTGCTGGAATAAGTGGGAAAGCATATCTTCAGGTCGCTAACGCCAGAATTGCTATCAAAGGCTTTTTAGCAACTGGGATTGAACCTTCTGATAGCACCATCTTTAACAATGAAGATTTTGCACCCAACCTCACCACAGATATCCCTCTTAAAGAAGTTGAAAGTAATAATCCTGTAACAATGGAGCCACTACTGAGGGATGGAGCCTCTGGCACTAATGATACTACAACTGTAAATAGTAAGAGTTCTTCGTGTCTTCCACAACTGCCTACTGTGCAGGGAAAGAAGAATCATAGGTCACAGAGGAAGAAACTGCCCTCTTTTCACCTCACCAGCACTCCAGTAAAGGAAACACTTGTTGAAAAACGAAAGCAACAAACAGACAAGGAAGAAAAACGTATTCAACGGCAGAAGAAAAAAGTGGAAATCTCGAAGAAAAAACTTAAGATTAATGTTACAAAGAAGAAACCTTCAAAGCGTCAGCTTACTTATTCATCTTCTTCAGAATCAGATGACTCCATTGATGTGGCATACATCGACACAGATCAAGATATGGATCCAGAAGATTGGGATTTGGGAGAACAAGATAATGAAAAGGACTGTATCATATGCGGAGAACAAGGGAAAACAGAATTGTGGTTCCAATGTTTTATTTGCAAGCAATGGGCCCATGAGGCATGCAGTGGTTGGGATGAAATTCAAACCTACCATCGCCCATATAAATGTGACTATTGTACACGAGTTACCTATAAGTAGAGTGGTTCGATTTAGTGTTTGTTTGTTTTATATGGTTTTACGTTTTGTGTTTTAAGTGTAAGTCGTCTTATGTCAAATGTTTTTCTAAGTTATCAAAATGTGGTGTAGTTGAGTTCTATGGCAACATAATTATTACCTAAGTACTCTAATTTGATGATTATGATACTCTAAGTGTATTGATAGCGTTTTAATGCAAAACAAATATATATATTCGTTTTTGAAATGATTATTGTATTAGTTCGTCATCTTACCCTACCCTATTAGTCATCTTACCCGCACAGGAGGTTAAGATGACTAAGATAACTTTTATTTCTAAATTGCAATTTCTGAGTACCAAACTTGTGATTTTTATATATATGTACATATAGCATTAAACTAGAGAGTTTAAAAAAGGAGATGTTGAAATTCTAGCTTAGATTCAATGAACATTAAGATCAAGAAAAATCGTCAAAACTTAAGGTCGTCATCTTACCCGAACTTCCCCTACCGGACCCACAAATTCATTTTAAACAGCTCCTGTTTAGAGAATTTTCAAAATATCAACCTGAAAGTTTTTTTAAAAGTTAAATATGTAGATTCTAACAAGACCAAGTAGTATAATCCTTTTTTATTATTTACTTTTCACAGCACAAGTAACTTAAAAAAGTATAATTTTAAACCTTTTTAGATTTTTCATCAAAACGCTTGAGTTAATCGGCTGCAGATTAGTCAATTTTTTAAATATAGTTTTTAAAATAAGTATAGCAAAAAACAATTGTGTTTTTAACTTCTGTACCAATTTTTAAATCGATGTGTTAAAAATGTCGAAAATGGAGTCGTTGAATCCTAAGGTGTTATAGTTAAAACGAGATAGGTAAAACAGAAGACCATTTTCAAGCGCCTCGTTTTTAAAAATAACACGAAAAAAATCGTTCATACTTACTAAGAATATTTATAATGGTGTACTCAACTTGTGAAACAAATTTGATGTTGATATTCCAAAAATTGACGAAACTCGAATAGATTGAAATTAGTTCGTGAGTCCGGTACTCCTAAAATCGATAATCGAAATCGACTCTTAGATCGGGTCATTTTCAAGACAACAAGCTGAGACTCAGCATACATGTTTAAAATATATATTTTAACTTCTTTGTCAAGTTTCAATTCGATATAGTAAAATGCGGCCAATTTAGAAAGAGCCAACGCTTCATATATGAATAAGATGTCCCCTTTTAGTGATTTCCCCTGCTGCAAAATACATACCTGCATTATCGAATTTTTTACAGACAAACCATTGCTCGGACGAAATAAATACATACGACCTTTTTTGTTGAAAAATACCTCCCCCACACGGTGATATTTTTTATTTTCCTCCATCTTCATCCCAGCTCAAAATATTAAGGATAATCGAAAAAAAAATGATAATCGATTTTTTTTTCGACTTTGGGAAATCGATAGATTGGTAAACTTTTTTTTATGTTAATCTACATACTTTATTGTACTTATAAAAAAAAATTCAGCCGTATTGCAATTTACTGGTAGTTGTGACCTATACCGCCTAGTCTACTAGACATATGCTAATTTTAATAATTCGATCACACAGCTGAATAGCTGACGGAGTTGATAGCATTTTCAAAATTAAGTTTATATGTTTAGGGTTTCAACCAACTATTTAGGAAATGGTCTACTCGCGAAGGCGACGAATAGCTGTCTCTGTGTACGAAATATAATATTAGTAGAATTTGTTTGCACCTGAGCCTTTAGCCTCGGTTAACGCGCTGCTTCTTTCCTCTAGCAACGAGTTTGCTCCGCGACAATACGGCCGAGTTTTATGGACTGCTTCGCTTCACTCGCAGCACGGTAACTAGAACAAGACGGTATGTGTCACGCGCAGGTCGTTGGTGGCTATGACGTCACTGACACCGAAGCGCCCGGCATCTCTACAGCGATTCGATTTCGCCAGTGACAAGCTTCTTAAAAACATCACCCTACACGACTATTGGGTGAACGGAAAATATACAATCTTTCATGGGATTACATATACACTCTAGGGAATCTTGAGGTGCAATTTTTTTATAGTAAAATATTTTTTATCGACAGTAAATTCATAGTTCGTTATAAAAAGATGTACTTGCATATACAAAAATTTAAGGAAACATTTTGTTGATTTGTTTGAAATTAATAGTATGAATGACCTAAACCCAATTAATAAACCTAAAATGGAAATATTCAAGGTCAAATATTAAGTGATAACAATAGCATAACAAATAGTAAATACAACAAAACAGGTACTGTACCTGTAATCGGCTGTTTCCATTTCCGTGTTAGGCTACGAATAATCATGACCTGGACATTCACATGTGGGCCTCTAAACTTGTCTTCAATACGATCATAACAGATGTCTGAATTATCCTTCATTTCGTCAAAACTGATGACAACATCCTTATGAAAATCTTCATATATTATAGCTTGCCCTTTAAGTATATTCATACTAATGTCTAAAAATCTAGGAGGGATTGAAAATTGAGAAAGCCGCCAGCCGCCTTGCTATGATTGTCTCGCTTGGGAGGGGATATTTTAATGTTTCCCTTAGATATGATAATCCTTTTTTAGAGATGCATCTGATAGTTACTGCTTTTGCTACATCATCAGCCGACCAGTTTGTACATTTCCCCTTTAATACATATTGCTGCTGACATACGGTAAATATTTTTTCATATTTTTCTAATGATTGTTTGAGTTTTGATATAAGTACACTAGTGTTCAGTTTATTTACAAGTAATTTATTTTATTTTTTTAAATTATTGTCGTTTTCATATAAAAGAGCCTCTACCGTAGATAAATCACCAGATATAGGTCGTGTTAAATTTAAATTGGAAGAATTAGCTTCCTGATCATCAGGCGTGTTTTGAATATTTATTTACACTGTCTGCTGAATCATGCAGCAAAGATTTTATAATATTTTTAGATTCACGATTTTCGGCTCGTTGAGATAATGTGGGGGGGGGGGGTGTTGTGGTGGCACTTGGTATTTTTTGTGTTGGAACTGTCTTGGGTTTTAAAATGTGTTTTTTATGTAGGTTTGTTTAATAGTTCACTTTTTAAGTCTCTTCTTTCAAAATCTGTCGTTAAAAAATGCTCAGAAAAAATCCGCGCTGTAATTGAATTAAAATGATATTTCCTTTTACAAAAATATACCCACTGTTTGTGTAGTTTATCTTTAGGAAATTTACGAAAGGAATTCCTAACCTCTTTGCGTGATCCGTATGATTGGTGCAACCGGCAACTGCACAACCAGTTATAAAACACTTAAATACACACACACTTAAACTTAAAATATTATATACACTGCTTAGAAGAAAACTATACTACACATCACGCACACATTTGTGTAAAAATTACACATAACGTACCCAGCAAATCGTTGTTTGCGTAAATAGTTAGTGCAAGTCAATCTGCTTCTGCTAGGCGGAAAGCATGAGACGGTGTCTGTGACGTCATCTGAGCTCAGAGTTACTGCGCAGCTGTCTCGTGACACACACCGTGTAGTTCTAGTTACCGTGACTCGCAGGGGACAAAAGCTTCGCGAGTTTGCTTCTAGCCGTAGGCCTCGGATCAGAAGCTGCCCCTAACGGTAAAACACCCCTCGTGGATTTAAACCCCTATGGTGTTTTACGATTTTATGTATTTTGAGGGAACAAGACGAATTAAAGGTCGTTTAAAAACAAAATATACAGAGTAATCTCCTATATTTATTGTTTTAGAAAAACCCCAAAAAATTTTCATTTTAGCACGAAAAAACTAAACAAGTGGTTAGTTTTGGTTGAATACCGTGTTTTCGGTTGTTGGATTTTTGGTCTAACGAACTCGTCAGAGCTACTTAGAAAAGCAACGAGCAAATTTGTACCAAATCGCACGTAAAATGCGACCGTTAGAGTGTAAACACACCTATATACATATACTAGCTGATGTACCCGTTCTTCGCACGGAAAAACTGCGTGTAATTTGAGAAACTTAATTTTAAATACTATGTTTGTGTTTGCCTGTTAGTTTACCATTCGTTGACAATGGCTATAAATTGTATTCTTTTTAAGTGTTTGTTGAATACCCGTGCGTATCCTACTGTGGTCATGAAAACATAACTACGCTATTTAGGAAAGCACTGAAAATTATATTTTTGTAAACTACTATCTAACATGAAAAAGCTGCTTTAGAGGAAGCTACATACCAAATTTCATTCCAATCCGTTCGGTAGTTTTGAAGAAATCGTTTTTTAATAACTTTGATCCCCCCAAACCCCCCCTAAAATTTCGAATTTTTTCAAACCCTTTCTTAGTAAGCACCTATGGCTCTAGAGGAAGCTACATACCAAATTTCATTCCAATCCATTCGGTAGTTTTGAAGAAATCGTTTTTTAATAACTTTTATCCGCCCAAACCCACCTAAAATTTCAAATTTTTTCAACCCGTTTCTTAGTGAGCACCTATGGTCCTAGAGGAAGCTACATAGACTACCAAATTTCATTCCAATCCATTCGGTAGTTTTGAAGAAGTCGTTTTTTAATAACTTTGATTCCCCCAAACCCTCCCTAAAATTTCGAATTTTTTCAAACTCTTTCTTAGTGAGCACCTATGGCCCTATAGAAAGCTACATACAAAATTTCATTCCAATCCGTTTGGTAGTTTTTGAGAAATCGTGATGTGTGAGTCAGTGAGTCAGTGAGTCAGTGGGTTTTGGCTTTTATATATATAGATAAATACAATTAATTTTTAATGACACCCCAAAACGTGTTCTTGGGAATATGACTAGTGCTAAAAACATTTAATTTATAGCAGTTTAATTTAACGCGTATCTCACCAACAGTTTCATCAAAACATTGTAGGTTTTCTGTGGAAATTTGCGCCCACCCATAGCGACGATTTTAAAGATAGGCCTATATACTGAAACTCGATTTGCACATTCCTTAGTATATTTTTACGTCCAAGCCAAGTTTCAGGACGATGTCTTGTAAATGGTTAAATCTAGAGCATTCAGTTTTATTAAGGGTCTGCTCCAGTAAACGAGAAAGCAACAGGAAACGCACTTCCGGTATCACTGTATCCCTATCTAAGCAGTGCAATTTCTTGCAGCTGAACGCTTTGACATTGCCTCATTTCAAACCATTTATAAGTCTATCTTTTGTAATTGCGTGTTGAAAAAAAAAAAAAAACTGAATATTCTTTATAAAATTTCGGATCCTGCTTGCAAATTATTTTTCATTATTAATTTTTTATTGTGTTAGGAAAAAAATCAAACTTTGTACTTACAAAATGTCAGTTACTTGACAAATGATAGAAATTTAAAAAAATGTAAATTGCAAGAAGGATGCGTATTGTGACTGTGCTTAAAATGAGACCTTGCAAACAATTTTATGATAAAAAGTAAACGAAATAAATGGTATGAAATTTAACATTGCTCTTATGGGAAAAAAATCCATTTTATTTTTACTGGAGCAGACCGTTAAGATAGAGCGCGCGAGTATTTGCGCTCTCCCCTTCAAAATACACTTCTCGCGTATTTAGAAAGGTAAAATTGAACGCTTAGCTACTTGGTTCAGTTAACTTATAAAATCAACTATATGAAGTTTGATCTTATTTTCGGAAATACCCTTGAATGTACAAGTGCTGTATTTTTACTTGCATTAAATATTACATAAAGTAGACTACTAGCGGTAAGCCGTGCTTCATTACTAAACACATTTTAAATTCACAACACAAGGGTTTTCGAAAATGTACTAAAACAAAAATATAACCTGAAATCGAATATTACAAAACTTTTGCAATGCAATGTTACGTTCAATCTTTTACTTTAATGTAATAAGTATAGTAGTTATATTTTCCCTTTAACTAAATAAATGATGCGAAATAATTAATAAACCAATAATATGGTTAAACAAAAACTTAATTTTAAAGGTTACTTAGTAATTTTTGTAACCTATATGTGTATAGAGTGTTTTAAAAATTATAAGTTAAATCCATCAGGAGGGCCCTAGATTTGAAACTCTTTAAATATGATAGTTTTGATTTGTTATATTGATTTATTTATTGGTATATTTATATATCTACATCTTTATATGATCGAATCTAACTTACGACGTTGAATTTTTTCCAGTATTATTCCACTCATATGCATTACTTTTATGGGCAGCAAGTGACTACTAAGTTAGTACATTGCCAAATAAGGTACTAGCTTAAACATTTAAATTGATGACAGTTCTACAAACGCAGACGTAAAGAATAATAACAATAATTTGCATACATGGATATTTAAAATTTTAAGTTTAGTTGAGTTAGCGTAGGAAGCATAATTAGCAGACCTAAATGAAATAAAATAAAACATTTTAGACTCAACAAAACAATTTTACAATAGTAGGCCTTCGCAATTATTTATTTATTGTTTGAGAAATGTTATCCCTCTATAATTCAAATACTTGGCGTAAAAAGTCAAAGTTAGGCTGTATACATTTATTTTAACAAACTGCTTAAAATAAAGCGTTTATACAATCATTTTAAACATCTTTTTTTACGTACCTGAAACGTACCTATTATTTTAACGTGTCCATTATGATTTTCGTTAAAAGCACTTTTTTCCGTTCGAGAAAGTACTTTATATTTTTCGATCCACAACCTTGGAAAGTTATGGCATAGAGAAAAATCATCATTGTATCTACGGTTACAAGAAAGTAGTTACTTGAAGTGCTGTTTTTTTTTAAATTCAAGCATGTTGGTGTCCAAAATATGAATATACACAAGTACGGCATCAGGCAGCTTGTGAGTATCGTGCCAGACAGCACAGGTTAAATTTATTAAGTGAACTTCCCTCATAAGTCGGTGGAGAGGTTACGAATAATCTTCCTAAAAAGCATTCAAAATTCACCAAACTACATGAGTTTTAAAAACAATCTTAGACAATTTCTATTGTCTGGATCCTTTTACTCGGTGGATGAGTTTGTGCATGATGATACTATTTTGTGATATACGTGATCTCTTCTTTTGCAATGTGTTTTATCTTATTAAATTATTATCTTACTAACTTATTCTTACAGATTTTATTGCCTATTTATGTTAATTATTTGCATATTTTTTAAATTGTTTGATTGTATTTTGTGAGTATTGTTTCAATGTGTTGTACTATGTAAGACTTGTTTTTTGCAAATACTTTTTGTAAAAACAAACTCATAGCCAATAAATAAACAGTAGCCTACACCTACAGTCGTTTAGTAGCTCTGGAATAAGACTGTTTAATGTCGCTTTTTCCAGGTCCCATAACAGAGTTTTAACAAATAAACCCTTCTGTATTATTAAATTAATGTTACGGTGCTTCTTATTTTGTAATGGCTTTATTATAAATTACTTTTTCATATCCT
Source organism: Philaenus spumarius (assembly GCA_018207615.1). NCBI lineage: Eukaryota > Metazoa > Arthropoda > Insecta > Hemiptera > Aphrophoridae > Philaenus > Philaenus spumarius. The sequence goes on along the minus strand of JAGFPH010004418.1, from coordinate 104,284 downwards.
ACACCAAGACGAAAAAACATTACACGGAGGAGAAAATGTGTGTTCTAAGATTAAGATAAAATGCAGTTACTAAATCTGATCTTGCAAGTATTCTGTTAAATGATAAAGATCTTAATCTACATTTAAAAATAAACCAAAATCTAAACCTACAGCCTATTTTACTAACTTCGATGAAACAAAATGTATTTTCATACTATGAAGTGAATTCAACAATGTTTAGCAAGCCTATTGATAAATGACTTGCATTTGTACATCAATATTTCTTTATCAACACGCAAGGAAACGAATTCAAATTGTCGCGTTTGCAACTACTAATTCAAGGTAAAGCAAGAGACCAAGCAAAGCCTTCGTAATATTAGCTTAATTAAGAAAAAAGTTGTCTACATATTTAAAATAATTGGCCAACACTCTGTACAGTTGTCACGTCTTTTCTACTGGGCCAACATTAATGGCGTTTGGCTTATCTGATGGTAATTTTCAAACATTCAAAAAACAATTCCTTCCAAGAGGCTACAAATTATCCTTTCCAAGTATATGCTATGTACCTACCAAAATTTAAATTTTTTTAGTTTTTGTAGACAATCAGGCAGCGCAGCGGCTTACTCTATATCATATATCAGTGATGATTTTTAAAATGAAATTACTCTCTTTATCCACAGATTACCCATCAAAACTTAAAACAATATTTATTAAAAAGAACGTTACAAAATTTGTTATTTTCTATAGAATTACCATTAGGTAATTATCGACAAAAACACATTTTTATTGTTTAATACTCAGCTGATTTATTTATAGTCAGCTGATCCTTTGCGTATTAACCGAACAGCTGTTTGACCACATTTAAATAGCTAACCCCCTTTTTTAGACTCAGTGGGTACGTTTTACTATATTTATATAACTCTGCTTTTATAAACAGCTACCAATGAAATATTTGTAAGATTTGTTGTCAAGCATCCCACGTTTTTTACAACTATTTTCTACTTTTACTTTCTCACTATTACTATATAGTATAGTGAAAGTACAGTGATCGCAAAAAAAATCGATTTTGATATTTTTGTGGAAACATCCGTTTTGGGACCCCTGAGTCTAAAAAAGTGGTTTTTACAAAATGTCTGCCTGTAGGCCTATGTCTTTATGTCTGTCTGCCTGTGTGTATACAAAGCTAGAGAGAAAACTATTCGATCGATTTCGAACAAATTTGCACCAAACATGTCAATTAGGCCTAAGCCTGTATAGATGCACGAAAAAAGGTTTTGAAAACAACCCACTTTTCTGCCAAAAAACCCCCAAAAAATCAGTTATTATTTTTTATAAAAAACGGCTCTAACGATTTTGATAAAATTTGGCTTATTTGTAGCCCTTAATATGCAAAAAACAGCATCTTTCTAAAAATTCTCATTCAGCTAATGATAATAATAATATTTATTAGTTACTCTCCTACTTTAATACAATTATGAAGTCACAGTAAATCTCTTTAATAATTTAAATATGTTTGTGAGAAAGTATGTGCCAGTTTCTGGTACCGTTTATTTAGTTTGGTTTGATATTAAAAAAATGTCTTTTTTTAGTGTTTTTAAACTATAATTTATTTATTGCGAACGTCCCGTCTACAGTGAGGCACGAGCTATATACTCTACAATACAATAATCAAACTATAACCAAATCATTTGGTTTGTAGTTTGATTATTGTTGCACGTGCTTCACTGATGGTGTCATTGTAGTTGAAATTAGTTAAGTAAATAAACTTATTAGATGAGATAATCTGTGTTAACAACAGAATCCACACACAGGTCATGAACAGAGAGACTGGAAACTAAAAGTTTAATAAAGCACCGTACATTTGTCAACTTTTAATATACTTCTACCGCACTTATTGTCTGCAACCGTTCTCAAACCCATACTAGATAGTTAATATTTATAGAAAACAAAATGATTTATTAACGAATTGTGCTTTTGTTTCCTAGACTATCCGGTTGTGCGGTTTCCAATCTGCTGGACCCCAACAATAGAGGAGGGTTATAATTGGCCACGCCCCTTACAGAAGCGACCAATCCCAGCGCTTTGATTAACATTATGAACAATAATCTGACCTCTGGGCTAGCAATAGGCTTTCAAACAGCTGGGTTTCTCACACTTGAAATTATTGTGTCTAACTTACATCTGTTAACTTTTACGGTGGACACGATTTATGACCAACTTCACTTTTACTGTCATATCTTTTGTATAATAATGGAAACCAAGATATAATTTTTCTTTAATAAATAAGCTACGGTCATCTGAGAAAAGGTGCTGCATTATTATTTTGCTAGGTAGGCTATTGGTGAATTGGACCGGGTCTAAATCGACTAGATATCATATTCTAACGTTAAACGTAAATGGTTTAGGGTGATCAGGCGATATTATAATACATTTTATTAAAATACGAACTAAGCTAAAGTACTTTCAATAAATATTACAATCAATGTCCACGACGAGCATTATAAAAGGTTTACAGCTACATAGGCCTTCAAGCTACAAGAAATTTGTTTATAAATTTACCTACGAAGCCTACGCTAATTTTTCAAGATAGTAAAAAAAAATCCTTTTTGCAATGTATCAATCATCAAGAATATGCCCATCTTAATTTTTTAGAGTTCAATGACATTCCTCATGCACAATTGCACAACACACTCTTTGTGCAACCGAGTATTACAACCAATAGACAAAATAGGCCTATAGTCTACTTTACGCAGTTATCTAACTGGACAAAGAAAATTGTAACTCGTTAGATGCTGTTTGTGTAATCCAAGGGCAGTTTCATACTTTAATGGCATACTTTCTTAGGAATGACGACGAAAAATTGTTTTATTATTTTAGACCGAGTGCTTCGTAATTTAATGAACTGTTGACGTGTGTCCAAGATGCCATACGGGAACAGAATACAATGTTTAAAACATCGATCGATTTCGAAGATCGGTTGGCAGTGACCGATCTTAAGCATTATATTTAGTCTAAAAGATCATCGTTATTACCTAATGATTGTGATTTTTAGCGAATTTCCATAGGAAAAATGAGCTATTGCAGTGGCCCTTATGGTAAGACCTAAGGTCGGGAGTAGCAAATGAGCACCGATCATGGTCCACATAACACGTTTTGGGGTGTAATTAAAAATCATATATATATTTTTTATTATAGTCTACGTATAGATCTAGGCTATATGTGATCGCACTCTAGCCGCATTTTAAGTCCGATTTGGTCCAAATTTGGTACACATGTTGGTTATCTATGTCGCTTGGACGAGTTCGTTAGCCAAATAAATCCAACAACCGGAAGTACGTTTTTTGACCGGAAGTAACTATTTTTTGAGATTTTTCCTACGAGAATTAATATTTTTAGAATTTTTTTTAAAATATAAATGTAGGATGTTATTCTGCACATTTTGTTTTTTTACGCGACCTTATAGCTCGCTTGGTTTCCCCAAAATTGATCAAAACATAAAATACCATAAAAGCAGGCCTACCCGGTTCGAAGCCAAGTGGTGCAAACTCGCGAGGCCACTAGGCGCGAACAAATTCTACTAATATATTGCGTACACACAGACAGCTGTTCAACGCCTTCGTGAGTATTCCCAGATTGTAGGCATATAAACATAGGCATATAAACTTAATTTTGGAAATTTGCTCAACTCACGTCAGCGGTCCAGCTGCGTGGTCGAATTATTAAATATGTAACCACATTAGACCGAAACAAACCAAATTCAGTATTAAACAAGCTTTGCTTGCGAACTATCAACTAAGGTACAATAACAAGAATAACTCCCAGAATCAATATTCGAAAATCGATCGTACATCATCGTGTGTTTTCGCTTGTTACAACTGCCTAGATTTCATCGCCGCAAGGCTATAACAAAAAAATTGTTTCTATAAGAGCTACGACAAAATGGAAGGCACATATCGAAAGAGAAAATAAAATATCAGTTCTAGGGTTAAAAGTCGTCTAAGAACCATTCTAACCTTGGTAATTAACAATCAATATTCTTATCTTGCTTCTTTTTTTTCCATTGGTGTCCAGCTGGTCAAAGTTGTCAATAACTATTCTAGCCATTTCTATCCACGATTTGTATTTTAAATTCCTATACCACTGTACTCTTTCAGAGAAGCCTATTATCCCATATAGCGGGTCGAGTACTGATTTCACTAATAAAAATATCAACGTCCAACATGTTTAGAAAATAATATACTGCCAATCTCAACTCACAACATTGGAATGGCAGGATTGGGGAAAGCTATTCGCTGCGATCTGGCGCATATTGTGGCCGGCGTCATAAGCTAACTTAGGATGCGTTATTTTGTCGCACCAACGCAGCGACTAAGGAACGCAGCCAGTTGCGTTCGGAAATCTGTCACTGGTCGCTGTCGCATGATGTGGCCACCTTCATTTGATTCAACGTTTTCAACTAATTTCATTGTCGCACGCGTTTAGTCGCATGAGACAAAATCCCATAGCGTGGCCGTGTACTTAGAGTCAACGCTAAGCGTGTATTATTCCCAAGTTGAACGGCTACTCTACAGGAAATGAATAACTCCCTTCCTCATCGGTTATAATCGAAGGAGGATTTCTAGCCTTGCATTTAGGTTATAATCGCTCTCTTACAACCTGTTACTTACTTATATGGGAAATATTTAAGGGGCTCCGGAGCACTTAAAAAAAAATTTTTAAAATTTTTTTTTTTATTGCTTATTATTGCCCTTTTATTTGGCTTTAAAACAAGCCTAAATTTATTATTATATCTCCATTCTAAGTGGGAATAATGAAAAAAATTTAGTAAACAATTCAACTACTAAACGGTATAATAATTTAAAAAATAAATAATTCGACCACACAGCTGAACCGCTGAAGTGAATTGAGCAAATTTCCAAAATTAAGTTTACAGGCCTATGTTTTAGGGTTTCAACCAACAATTTGGGAAATAGGTCTATTCACGACGGTGCTGAATAGCTGCAAAATGGTTCGCACGCCATTCCGCATATTGGGAGTATCTTCAAAACACAAAGCATTGCGTGCTTCGTACGCCATTATGCATATTGGGAGTATCTTCAATACACAAAGCATTGCGTGCTTCGCATGCCAACCTCCGTACTGGGAGTATCTTCAACACACAAAGCATTGCGTGCTTCGTACGCCAACCCCCGTATTGGGAGTATCTTCAATAAACAATGACTGGCGTACTTCGCACGCCAACTCCACGGTAGAATCCACCACATGGTTTTGAACCGGGTACTTATACTTCTATGGTATTTTAAGTTTTGATCGATTTTGGGGGAACCAAGCGAGATATAAGGTCTCGTAAAAAGCAAAATGTGCAAAATAACATCGTACGTTTATTTTTGTAGAAAAAACCCGAAAACAAATTCATTCTCGTAGGAAGAATCTTAAAAAATAGTTACTTCCGGTCAAAAAACGTGCTTCCGATTGTTGGATTTTTTTGGCTAATGAACTCGTCCGAGCAACGTAGAAAACCAACATGTGTACCAAATCGGACCTATAATGCGGCCGTTAAAGTGCGAACACATGTATAAACACTCACACACACACACACATATATATATAGCCTATATATATGATTTTTAATGACACCCCAAAACGTGTTGTGGGGACCATGATCGATGCTCATTTACTACTCCCGACCTTGGTTCTTACCATAAGGGCCACTGCATAGCTCATTTCTCCTATAGAAATTCGCTAATAAAGATAAGTGATAATTTAATTATTTCAAAGAAATGTAAACAACGCTAAGTAGGCCTATATGTTTGTATTATTTGCTTTAAATATTTTCCCGCCCAGGTAAGGAAAAGGGATATTAGCTCATACAGCCGACAACCCCATTGGAACCTTCTGTACATATAACATCTTATTATATGTTTTCTTTATAATAAAGGTGCACGATTAATAATAACAGCAAAACTAAGCAGAGATTATCCCCTACATACATACAAACAAATGTTACCTCTTTATAATATTAGTATAGACATCGCGACGCAATTCGTACAAGTCCAACTAAATCCGGTCTAACCATATATCTTGAAACTTATATAATATACCTTATATATAGACTAATATATAGGCTTAACTGGCCTTAATGTAACAATTTTGTCTGTTACGATAACCACTGCAATCTATTCAGGGAGGTTTGTAAGATCGCCCTCATTACGTCATCCCCAAGTTTGCGCAGAAAGAAGCCCTCAAAATATACAAATTGAATTATTGTACTGCTTGAATGCTTCAATCAGTCCGTAACGATCCATCATCCCTCGGATTTTCCAACTTTACGGAAACTGTCAAACGGAAGATGGAGCGATGCGGAGTTACGCCAAAAAATGTCAACATCTGTCCAGCTTTTGTGGCACTTGACTAAAAGTGGGCGCTGCAGGGCTCTTCAATACAAGAAAGAAATAGGTTAGACTTTGTTGTAAACGAGAGGAAAGAAAAACAAACATTCTAGAGGTATTTTTCCGGTGAATGGAAAGGGTTGTGTTTCTTTATAATTACATGGATTAAGGAAGTATTCTGAAACCAGTTTATTCTGTTCATTTTGTTTGTGGAATCAATAATAATAAATACCTTGTTTAAAGTCTAAATGTTTCAAAACGAAGTTTCAAAAGTGTCACTTAATAGAGAAGTTGCATTGAAACCTCATACGAAATAACTAAGTTGAAGATCGTAGGCCTACTACAATTGCACCATTGTTTAACGTATGCTGTTAAATTATTACAAACAAATAATGTAGCCTAATATATATTTTAAATTATTCATCAAACCACTTTTAATCCTTAAATGCAAAAAAATCAATTATTATCAATTTAACGTACCCACCATATTGTTGTGTTTTCTGTGTTGGTATAGGGCGCTGGATTGAACAAACCAATTATTAAACGTACCTTAACCCTTCATACGATTGTTTTGACAGTTACACCAGCCGATAGTGAATTAAAATGGTTACAAAAAAGATATCTTGAAATATTTTGCTAAAATGTACGGTTTTGGGGTAATTCAGGTTTGAATTTCAAACAGCCGCCATTTCGAATCGCATGATTAGATATAATTGATTAATTTTCTTAAAATAGATCATTGTTTGGTATAACTTCATGTCAAGTTTGAACTCGATCAGTCAAACTGTTCTCTAGATATGAATTATTTTGTAAAAAGCACATGCAGACAGACAGAGGAAAAAGTAAGCACCGTAGACCCATGTTTGTATTGTAAAATATGTTTGTTTTTGTATCCCAGGAACAAACCCGTAAATGGGAACCGGAGAGTTCGGGGACGTTCTGTATAATGATTTTTAAGTAGGTCTATAAGGCGCATTATTTGAATCCGATTGGCCTCTTCACAAAAACTCTTGGACGACTAAATGAGGGTAGTCAAGTTCTATTTGGCTCTAGCCTACCAAATTGCAAGTCGATATAAAGCTTTAGAACTGGCCGAAGAAATCTAAATTGGATGCCCTACAGCCATGGTTAGCTTTAGAACTGGCCGAAGAAATCTAAGTTGGATGGCCTACAGCCATGGTTCAGGAAGTGGAGAACTGCAGTGAAAAACGCAAGCCATCCAATTTTCTCCACTACGTAGATTTCCTAAAGTAAAATTAATTCTTAACAAATCACCCATAGGATAGACCCTCAAGCCAGATACCTTGGAATCACGCTTGACTCTAAATTAAACCTGTCCCGTCACGACAAGCAAACTCTGTCAAGGGCTAAATCTGTCCGTGGCAGACTTCTTACAGTCATTAACGCCAAGAGCCCTCTACCACTTCTTATCAGATTGTCCATGTACAAAACATACATCAGACCAGTACTAACGTACGCATCCAGCTCGGTATTCTCTACTACCTGATTCTTGGAAGAAAAAGTTGGATTCCTTCCAGAACAAAACGCTCCGTTGGATCACCAACTCCCCATGGTACGTATCGAACGTCAACCATCTCTCAAGGGCACAAAATCCCCACTCGAGGACTTCATCCTAAAATTAACACAGAGCCGAAGGGTCTCGATACGCACACATCCAACAAATCATCACTGATCCTGCACCTCCGCAGGTCAGAAAAAAACGTCCCTTATGTCTAGTTTACGAACCACCGTAAGTATTCTTAAACACCATACACTTTCGTAGCCAATCCCAGCGTATTCCATAGATTCAACATCTCGTTCTCACACAAAACTTATTCCAAATTTAATCAATAAACGTTCAATAAAGTCATTTTTCAGTTTCAGACAAGCAGCCATTGTTCTTAAAACATATGCTGTCTTAAAACCGAGACTACGGTCTTGACAATTTACCACAGGAGTTCGAGTCGCGCAATCAGGTTTTTTTATCGCCAGCCTATTCGACAATTTTACATAAATGAATGTAATATCAAGGTCAGTATAACCACATTGGATGTGGGGACCAGTGAAAGGAAGTAATGACTCCCAAGCACCGAGTATTGCTGTACTCAATCTAAATAGAATAGCCTACATTAATATTTGTTTTACGAAAGTCAGGATTTATAGTACTAGTTTCCTTGTAAAGTAGAAGGGTTATTCAGGAAGAAACGTTCACGAGTGTTCTACTAGTGAAAATAAATCAAGTTCATATAAACATATTCGGAAATGCTTCGTTTTCCAGCTATACACCATCTTGTTTTTTTACAAAATACTTAATACCTTTGGATGTAGAGAATATTATAGTGAACGTAAATTTTGTTTACGTATTTGGTGGGACATCTTTTTCCCATGTACAAAAACCCAAAACTTTTTCATATATTTTCAAAATGGCGGCCGTTTAAAACTTGTAATGTGAAATATCCTGAAAATCACTAAATTTACAAACAATATTCAAGAAACAAAAAAATTTCCTTTTTCAATGACAAATATAACTGTTTTTTTATTATTTCTGCACTCATCCAGCCAGCCAGCCGCTTGTGGTTGGCTTTTAACATAGGTACAAAGTTTCAATCGGTGTTATATGATGAATAACACCTTAAATAAAGTAAAACTTTACTATCAAATCATAGAATTACATACCTCATTGCTCATAAACCTCTTAAAAATTATTGTTTGTATAAATGAATTTTTTATTATTAAAAAAAGGAAGTAAGTTTTCCATAAGAGAAATGTATAATTTTTCTGGAATTTTATGAGAAATAAAAGTTCATTGTGACTATCGATGTTGTAGAAAATTATATAGTTTTTAAGTACGTTTCTTTAATAATGTTTCTATAGAGACAAAGAAGTAGTTTTCATCTAAAGTATATTTTTTAAATCGGATTTTCCAGAACCTTACATTTTTAATCGCTATAGCGAGGTGCAAGAAGTTCGCCGTATTTCCAGTAGAGCGCAGTAGTATTGTGACGATGCGCGGAAGTAATTTCTTTCTTGCGCATCTACATTTTTACTGGGAATTAACTGAGTTATTGGCTAAAAACTAAAACAAATCCCTTTACATAGCCTATTTATTTTAGCGGTAATAAACTGTAGCCCTCCAAAATTCATAGTAGAATATTTGTATTGGGTTAGAACATAAATGAGTTAGCGTGCTTTATTACTATGTCAAATTTAATTGTGATACCTTTATCCACAGTAAAAGAAAAACAGGTGAGCCTCTATAACGTATGAAGGCTGCCATACACCCAATGATATTATAGCGATATAATATATATAACAAATGCTATGCAGCACTCAACAAAAGTTGTTCCGCACAATGATTATAGTTTATAGCGCGCTATAACCTAAAAAGTTAAGCGATATAGTGCACCTACCGAGCTTGAATATATTTATCGCGATATCAGAGCTGGAGCATGCGTACAAAGGTTCTACTTCCCGCTATTATATGTATGTCTAAACAATGTATTCAAACGAAGTGGGTCTACTAGTTATTATCTAATATAAACTATTTATTGGTATGAGGGAATTCGGAGGGAAATATCCCGTACCTGTGTCAGGTAGAAAAGTAGGGCAGTTTGTATGTCGCCGACACCCCGGCCTGTCCCTTGTTTTTATATCTGGACCTTGTTGGGCAGTTTGTATATTAGAAATGACCCAAAAAAAGAGGGTCAGTTTGTACGTAACCATATTAGGGTGCCTCATTTGTTTGTCTTAGAAGCGCCTTCTCTTTATTTCATGTGTATGTCTCAGGAAGGGATAAGGTATCAAACTGAATTTATTTAAAGACACATTTAAAGTTTTCCAACTCATACATACTGCAATAATGAGAACTCAACTGTTGCCAAAGTCTGGTATATATCATACAAAATAAATATTTTATAATACTACTAGTGGAACTGGCCATGCTATTCATCCGTTTAACTTAAGGGTCTGCTGTAGTGGCGGCCATCTTGGATTTTTATCCCATAAGAGCAATGTTAAATTTCAAACCATTTATTTCGTTTACTTTTTATCATAAAATTGTTTGCAAGGTCTCATTTTAAGCACAGTCACAATACGCATCCGTCTTGCAATTTACATTTTTTTAAATGCTTTTGATTTGTTATGTAATTGACATTTTGTAGGGTCTGCTCCAGTAAACGAGAAAGCAACCGGAAACGCAACCGCTTCTCACTGTATCCCTATCTTAATAGTGCAATTTCTTGCAGCTGAACGCTTTGACGTTGCCTCATTTCAAACCATTTTATAAGTATATCTTTTGTAATTGAGTGTTGAAAAAAAACCTGAATATTCTTTATAAAATTTCGGATCCGGCGTGCAAATTATTTTTCATTATTAATTTTTTATTGTGTTAGGAACAAAATTCAAACTTTGTACTTACATAATGTCAATTACATGACAAATCAAAAGCATTTAAATAATCTAAATTGCAAGACTGACGCGTATTGTGACTGTGCTTAAAATGAGACATTGCAAACAATTTTGTGATAAAAAGTAAACGAAATAAATGGTTTGAAATTTAACATTGCTCTTATGGGATAAAAATCCAAAATGGCCGCCACTACAGCAGACCCTTATGTAATTGAATTGCAAATATTTTTTTATATTAATTAAAAATAATATTAAATAATTTCAGATTTATAGTTTGTAGGAATTTAGTGCAATTTATTTTTGTTGTATAGGGGTAGCTACCCCAAGTCCTGGTACTAATATGTGTAAATTGTGAAATTTAGGTAAAATTAGTTGCATAGTTTTTGAGAATATAGAAAAAAGTAAGTAGTTTATTATTTAATTTTAAGGGTAGTTATTATATTTCATCTCTTTGATTTAAGTAGTCAAATTGCAAATAATTTTGTGTATAACTTAAAAATAATATTACATAATTTTAGCTTCATAGATTGTATGAAGTTAGATTAATTTTTATTTATTGTATAGGGGTAGCAACCCCATTTCAACCCCTAAAGACTGAATGAATTGTAACGTCTAAACACGCCTGGCAACGATATGGATAAGAGTGAATTTTTAGCGAAATTGGAAAAATAGTTTTCGAATCTATAGAAGACAAGATACATTGATTTTTATATGTAGAAAAAAACATATTTCCTAGAAAAAGATCGCAGCGCCACCTACTGGGTCCAATTATGAATCTAAACCTTCTAGGGACCCACTCAAACACAACAAAAATTTCATCAAAATTTGTCCAGCCGTTTAGGAGGTGTTCAGTGTTATTTACACGTACAGAAGAATTATATATATAGGCTATATATATAGGCTGAAGATATAGTTGGGTATTTTTAATACTTTCGTGAAGGATATCACAATGATTTAAAAAAAATGATTTTAATATATTTTTTTATATTTCCGAAAATTTGAATAACGTTTTTTTACAACAAACTCTTTTCCACATCTGTTCTTCATCAATAGATCCGCTCTTAATGTAACCGTTTTCTATCCATGCTTTCATTTTGGCTCTTAATAATGAACTTCCTGTGCATTTAAACAGCCATTATCATTCCTTTCTTATGAGATGTCCAAAGTCCTCCAGAAGTTTGCAAATATGTTCGTCGTAAAACACTAATTAATATTGCTATTCACATAGCATTACCGCCGCACTATGAACCCATTAGCGGCAGCTCTTTGATTTCGAGACATAGGTTGTATTTTTAGTTCGACCCCGCACGGGGGGTGCAGACTAGCTGCACCTACTAAGAGGGGTTTGGCGTCCCCCGCGGTACCCGAGTCTAACAACGCCCAACACATTCAACACTTACAAAACATCCACCCAATCACACAAACACACACATTAAACAATACAACATTCCAACTCTCACCTTCTTTTAGGAATTTTGACTGTGCAGAGCCATTGCGCGTTGGGAGTGCTAAACCTGCCAGAGTCTTGACAACCTCTGGTTTGGTAAGGCTGATGTGAGCTTGCTCTGCCGAGACGTATGCGTGGTTTCTGTTCTGGGGCCAGCCACTTCGGTTCTTGGTCAGGAAGTGTTCGCGGTGTTGAAGAAAGTCGGATTCTTCCTCACAGTAGTTTCGGGTTCCAGACTGATGTCCATCCAGACTGGCAAAAGAGTGCTCGGGATCCTCACGGAACTGGGGGTTCGGAAGTGATCGCAATGTGATCTGATGGGCAAGCCCTTACCGAGTTCGCCCGATTCCGCCTAACACGATGCGCTGGACAAACACACCCATGGTTAACCAAACCGTCAAAAAAGATTTAGGAACAAAGAGACCTCATTCAGATTCGTCTGATGGGTCTATAAATAAAGAACTGTTTAAAAAGACAAAGGAGAGGGCTGCTCAACCATCTGAGTTGCCAGCTCCCAAATTTTTAGTTTTTTCAAATGCGGAAAAGGATACAGATCTATCAAAGGTATCTCCCTTTGTAATCAATAAAGCAATTACTGGAACAGCGGGCCCTGTTCTTTCCATTAGGAAATTACAGAATGGCACCATTTTAGTGGAAACTAACAGCGAGAAACAAAGTTTGTCGCTGTTAAAGATGACTTCCTTCTATGACAAAGTCAAGGTATCTGTGGAACCTCATAGATCCTTGAATTATTCAAAAGGTGTCATTACCTGTAGAGATTTGATCCCCATTAGTTTGGAGGAAATAAAGAGCGAACTAGCTAGCCAGTCAGTTCTTGAAGTCACTCGCATAATGCGCAATGAAAATGGAGAGAAAAAAGCCACTGCTTCTTTGATTCTAACCTTTGGCACACCCACATTGCCAGAGTATATCTATGCAGGTTTTTACCGTCTTTCTGTTAGAGCTTACGTCCCAAACCCTCGACGTTGTTTTAAGTGTCAAGCGTTTGGACACGTGAGTTCTACTTGCACAAAGCAAGAAACGTGCGGTCAATGCGGTAAAAAAGGTCATAATAGTGAGGGCTGCAATGATGACGCCAAGTGTCCCAACTGTGGCGGCGATCATCCTGCACGGTCCTTTAACTGTGAAAAGTTTAAAGAAGAAAAAGCAGTTCTTACCATTATGGCTAAGGATAAAATATCTTTTAATGCCGCAAAAAAAATATATAAAACCTCTAGGCCTGCTCTAGAAGGCAAATCATTTGCTGCAGTGGTTTCAAACAAAAGCAACACTCCATGCGCAAATTGTGGAGAATTGACTAAGACAGTCAAAATCTTAACTGATCAAGTTGCTCAGCTAGTCGCTCTATTCTCAAAAGTGTCTCCTTCCGCTCCCGCTTCTGTTTTAGTTGATTCTAATTCCGTTCTTCCGTCCTCTAGTTTTTCGGTATCACAAGCAGAAATAGAACCATCTATCCCTGCTCTTGATCTGAGAACTGGAACTCGGGAAAAACTATATTAAAAAAGAAAATTACCCCAATAACTGGGGTAAAACAATTTCTAAAAAAATCCTATACTTGCCCATCTGTAGTAACAGGCAGAAGTTCTGGACCCGTTCCAGGAAAGAAACCTGTTGCTATAAAAAGTAAAAATATAAAAAACACAAAAAGTAGTAAAAAAGAAAATGAAAAAGGAGGTTCCCCTACAAATCCTCCTAAAAGCCCTTCTAAAATCCCTGATCCTTGCCCTTCTCCACCCTCAACATCTTCCAAGACGTGTGAGGGAAATATGGAAGTGGACAAGGAAACACAACCTAAAAACCATCCTGTCAATACAGGACAGGAAAAGGTTGAAAAGGGACCATGTCCCTTCTAATATTTATTTATTTAAATTAGTATATTATTATATTTCTCTGAGTATATAATATGCACTGTTGAAATATATTATCATTAATTATCTATGTCCACGATCCCAAATATGAATGTGGTTCAGTGGAATTTAAACGGTGTTAGGAGTCACATGGAAGATCTGAAAGTTCTTGTGCGAGACTCGTCGCCTCTATTCGTTTGTCTCCAGGAGACACATCTTCATAATACCCATTCTTTATACTTAAGAGGGTATTCTGTCTTCAGGTCGGATTTTGTTACAGAGGAGAGAGCAAGAGGTGGCGTAGCCATACTTGCTCACAACTCTGTGGATGGTGTTCCCGTAAATCTGGATACACCATTACAAGCAGTAGCAATTCGAGTCACTGTTCCCATAAAAATAACGATATGCAGCCTATACCTGCCACCAAGCTATACCGTCCAATCAAACGACTTGATGGATTTAATATATCAATTACCTGCTCCGATTCTTTTGCTCGGCGATTTCAATGCACATCACTATTCGTGGGGATCCTCAACCTGCAACCCAAGGGGTATCCGCATAGAGAGGATACGATCCGATTTAGATTTATTTTTACTTAATGATGGATCGTTAACACACTTAGCAGCTTCGACAGGAGGTTGGACGGTCGTAGACTTGTCATTTTGTAGTCCTTCGATAGCTACAAGATTTGAGTGGACAGTGATGTCGGATTTGTATGGCAGCGACCATGCCCCTATAAAATTTCTTTCAACGACTCCTCTTTTCTGAACAACCGAACACCTCGATGGATAATAAATAAAGCCTTATGGAATGATTTTACAAATCAATTCGCATTGCCAGAAAATAATCAACACAATTCTTTAAATGAAACAGTTGATATGTTTACAGATTCCATTATTTTAGCAGCAGAACACAACATACCAAAAACTTCAACACGACCAAAACGTCCACCAGTTCCTAGGTGGAATGACAAATGTAAAGAAGCTCTGCGCTTACGAAGAAAAGCATTAAGAACTTTTAATCGGATACCGACAGGAGAAAATCTAGAAAATTATAAAATCTTGCGTGCCAAAGCTCGCAGAGTATTCAGGCAGAGCAGGAGAGATTCTTGGACCCATTATATCAATACAATAACCAGAACGACTCCCACATCAACAGTTTGGAAGAAGCTACGTTCTGTGTGTGGCCATGTTCCCTCTGCTCCTTTGATGGGACTGATGCAGCAGGATGGGATATTGACTACAGACAGCCATAAAATTGTAAGCATTTTGGGCTCATCCTTTTCTAGGTTCTCTTCAACTGCCGTGTATTATGATGCTTTTCGCACTTATAAAGCTGCTCAAGAGGCCATGCCATTCACTATCGGCATATCACAGGATTCTCCGTTGAATGACCCATTTACAATGGATGAATTGGAATCTGCTTTATTGTCGGCTTCGGATTCAGCTCCTGGACCCGATGGTATCGTATATTCTATGATTAAACACCTTCCAGAGTCGGGTAGAACAGCTCTTCTCCAAATATACAATCGTATATGGGATGAGCATATCTTTCCTGATTCTTGGTTGGAGGCCATAGTAATTCCTTTATTAAAACCAGGGAAAGACAAAACTGATCCAAGTAGCTATCGTCCTATCTCTCTCACCAGCGTTCTATGTAAACTGGTGGAGAAGATGGTCAATCGGCGACTTGTATGGTACCTTGAAAGTAACCAACTGATCTGTAAAGAACAGTGTGGTTTCCGACAGGGAAGATCATCTATCGATCAGCTGGTTTTGTTAGAGTCGGCCATTCAAAATGCCTTTCTTCTTCGTCAGACACTCGTTGCAGTGTTTTTCGATCTTGAAAAGGCATATGATACGGCTTGGAGAAGAGGAATTCTAAACGTATTACAATCTTGGGGTATTCATGGGAGAATCCTAGCATTTATTAAACATTTTCTGTCTAATCGATATTTTAGGGTGCGTCTTGGATCCACCTTATCAGATCGATTTTATTTAGAGAATGGTGTCCCTCAAGGCAGCGTACTTAGCGTCACATTATTTGCAGTTGCTATTAATAGCATCACTGCTAATGTCCGATTACCTGTCCACTGTTCTCTTTTTGTTGATGATTTTGCCATTTACGTTGCAACCAGAAACACAGCAACCGCAGAAAGAACATTGCAATTAACGATCAACAAATTACAAACATGGTCAAATCAGACAGGATTTAAGTTTTCCGCTGCTAAAACTAGATGCATCGCTTTTACTTGTCGCAGACAACATTTTAGTCCCATTTTATACCTAAACGGAACTCAACTTCACTCCGATAACACTGTCACATTTCTAGGTCTTATATTCGATTATAGACTCTCTTGGAACTCGCATGTGACAAATTTAAAATCACGCTGCATCAAGATCTTGGATATGTTACGGGTTTTAAGCGGTTCTCATTGGGGAGCCGATAGAACCTGCATGCTACGTTTTTACCGAGCTCTTATTCGATCACGAATTGACTATGGGTCCATAGTCTATTCGTCAGCTAGGTTATCGGTTCTTAAAAAGATCGATTCCGTTCATAACACTGCTCTCCGTCTAGCATCCGGAGCTTTTCGTTCTAGTCCCATTAGTAGTCTGCTTATTGAAACGGGTGAGCCATCGCTCACGCGAAGAAGACAACAGCTACAATTATCATATATGTGTAATATGCGCTCCAAACCTTTACACCCTTCATATGATATTATTTTTAACAATCCATTATTTGCACGGTACGAATTTCGCAAACTATCTACTGCTCCTTATGGGATCAGAGCTATCCGTATTCTCAACAATCTTGGTGTAACACTACCTCCTATATATGAAAATATACCATGTTTTGTCGCTCCATGGGCAATTAGACAACCTCATATTGATCTTTCACTGTCTAGATATCCAAAACAAACTACACCCGATGTTGTTTACTGTCAGGAATTCATATCCATATGTAAACTCTACCCATCAAGTCATATTATATTCACTGATGGTTCTAAACTGGACAATGGAGTCGGATGCGCATTTGTTCTGTCAGGAAACAGCTTCACTTATGGGTTACCATCTTCCTCTTCTGTATACACAGCAGAACTTTTTGCAATACTCAAGGCACTCAATATTGTACTAGCAACACCGGTGCACCTTCTTATATGTTCAGACTCAAGAAGTGCACTTGAGTCCATTCAAGATATGTACTCTCCTAACCCTTTGGTCAAAGATATTCTGTGCTCCATACACAGACTTTGGCTACGGGGCGTGGGAGTGTCGTTTTGCTGGGTTCCGGGTCACGCCGGTATACAAGGAAACACTAAAGCAGACCTAGCTGCTAAGAAAGCCACTTCCTTACAGCCTAGTGTGAGTAGAGTAATGTCGTCCGACTTTATGTCCTTTTTGAAACAAGCCCTGTTTAGACAGTGGGAAGAAGAGTGGGTAGCAGTACAAGGTAATAAACTCCGCCAAATTAAAGATACCGTTCGGCCATGGATATCTTCAAACCGCCAAAGCCGTCGAGAGGAAGTGGTGGTTTCTCGTCTACGCATTGGCCACTCTGGGTTAACTCATGGGTTTCTGATGCGTCGGGGGGATCCGCCGCTTTGTCCTTACTGCTTAAACCTTCTTTCTATTAAACATATACTTTTAGATTGTGAAAAGCTGAAATATGTTCGGAAGAGGTTTTGCCTACCAAATTGCATTCAGAGGATGCTGGGTGATGACTCCCAAACCATTAATATGGTGTTAGCATTCCTCCATCGGTTGAATGTAATTGGAAAAATTTAAAAACAATATACATTTACTTTCAAAATTTAAATACCATGTTTAGATTTATTACTTGTTATTTTAATTAGAGTTTTATTCATTGTTATGTAACAGGGCCCTTTACAGCCCTGTGACAAGTTGTTATTATGTAATTATTGTTGTTATCGTTGTTATTGTATCGTGTAGTGTCTGTAGTGTGTGTAAATAAAAGTTTAATTTTATACCTGTGTGTGTGATAGTGAGCATTATACGAATGCTCTTAGTTATCCAGGCGATGATAACCACCTAGGTTTTTCGCCTTTAAAAAACCAAAAAGAAAAAAAAAAAAAAAAAAAATTTTTAGTTCGAAAAATTATTCTATTATGCAAATTCGTTCAAAAATAATTAAATTAATTTCATTTAACAATTGAGTTTAGTGAAATTAGTAAGCGATTTCATAGTGAAATTTCGCGAAAAATGCTGCGTCTAATAGCTCAAACCCCAGCTTTATACGTTGAACCATTTTTAACCAAGCAGACACGATTTTATTATATGTAGAGATTTTACGTCAATTAAATCAAGGCTCTGCTCTCCTCTTTGCTATACCTATCTGTACCACATAACAGTTTAAACGAAAAATATGGAAATGCATTAGTTCAACCTTTTTTGGAATATTCAGCCCTACAGAGTAACAAAAAACAAAACAAAAAAATTGACTTACAAATGGGCATTTGTATAATCTCCAAAAACGCCATAGATGAGATCATTTTAGGATAAATTTGTAGGCCAAGGATAAACGTGTTTAAACTCAGATTTATTCTTTCTAAAGATTAGCTGTAGCACGACCTTCACATAGGCCTATAAGCAATATTTACTGGACATAGCAAGTTAGAATTTAAATTGTTACTTAACGTTTTTATTTTGTTTCGGACAGATGAGGAAGACTGAGCAGTGTAGGCTATTGGGAAGTAGGCCTAAATCTAATTCCAGTGACTAGACTAGAACACACGCATTGGTTCCAAGATTCCAACTGCTTAGAATTGAAAACGCAGAGAAAAGTGCGGAAGTCTTTAAGACTAGTTTTGACTAGTTTGACAGATTGTGATCGATTGCCAACATAATATAGCCTAACCCTTGCTAACGATGTATAAGGATGTATCAGTACAGTTATTTATACCTGGTTATTATTTTTAAAATAACGGAGGATATCCGTTGTTCAGATTTGGGACTACACGAGTTAAAGGGTCTGTTTAATATAAATTCACAAATATATTAGTGGGGTATTCAATATTCTAATTGATAAAAACGACAATCTGATTTTAAATATAAGTTAAGCTATAGTAATATTTTAAATAACGAATTAACTCGCATCATAAAGTAGACTATAGGATAGGCATACGTTAAGTTAAGCTATAATAATAATATTTTAAATAACGTATAAATTGCATAAAGTAAATATGTTAAGTTAAGCTATAATAATAATATTTTAAATAATGTATAACTTGCATAAAGCAAATACGTTAAGTTAAGCTATAATATCAACATTTTAAATAACGTATAACTTGCATAAAGTAAATACGTTAAGTTAAGCTATAATAAAAATATTTTAAATAACGTATAACTTGCATAAAGCAAATACGTTAAGATAAGCTATAATAATAATATTTTGCATTCAAATATATATTTTATGCATTCAACAAAAACGTGAGTTGCTAAACTTTTGATCCCAATCGCCTGTTTTATCTGTTATGGAGCTGTGAGTAAAAACAGGAATTCTCACCATTTTATGCTTTAAAATAAAATTAAAATTTTGCAAAATCCTTTCTCTATGTGCGACTATGACACCATAAGAATAAAGGCGTACCTACATAAGAATCGTATTTTAATTGTAAGTAATTCTTGTTCTACGTTGATTATATGTCAGTCAGTTAGTCACGACTAAGTCGCTTATAAATTAATATATATTAGGTGCGCCGCTCCTGCTCCATTATCGGCCCCGACCTTTGGCGTAACCTATGCAAACATATTATTGTATATTCTGATATTTTCACGGATTGAGAAGTGACATACACACAGCTAATGTATGACAGAGATCGAAATTGAAACGACCATTACGGATTGCGTTGTAATTTCATCAATAATATTTAAATGATCAAATGATCAACATTTTAAACAAATTTTTATATTGCCCACTAAATGAAAGAATATGATTTGTACCATCATATGTTTGACTTAGAATACAGTAAGTTGGTTTGTTTGCTTTTACCGAATCGAAAAAACTGTAAGTTGTGACAAATAATTACCCTATTCTAAATTTGCTAAGTTGGTTGCTATGGTAATAAATGTAAATGCTTTTAATAAACGTGT
>JAGFPH010004418.1:72190-84071 GCA_018207615.1 Philaenus spumarius | reverse complement strand
TTTTATTTTGTTACACTAACCTAAAAAAGCTGTTTGTAGTGGATAATGATAAACTGATTCCAAATTTGGTAAGTTGGTTGCTAGGGCAATGAATGTAAACCGACATGTGTTGCTAAGCTTTTGATCCAAATCAGCTATTTTATCTGTTGTATGGATGGGAGTGTACCCTCGAATTTTCACTATTTTTAAGCTTTAAAATTTTGCAAAATCCTTTGTTAGTGTACGTTTATGACCAAATCGAATTTTCGTAGCTTTATCGTAGTTTTTGCTGTACGTTGATTCTATGTTAGTCAACCGATTGTTCAGTCAGGATAGATGGACTTAGTTCAACATCTGATACAAATGTATTTAGAATACACCAATTTGTATAATTATATTGTGTGCAAGTCCCTAAGCTGCAAATACAAATTTATGTATTCTAACTGAATTTGCAATGTGCCCATTCGCCGCAGCTTAAGCTAACAGTTGCCAGTCTCGTTTGAGTAAATTAGATTAAAATGTAAATGCAGTGGGACGGTGATTCAGCCCCTAACAGAGGGAACAAAATGGCTCACGCTGCTCACCCCCT
Source organism: Philaenus spumarius (assembly GCA_018207615.1). Classification (NCBI taxonomy): domain Eukaryota; kingdom Metazoa; phylum Arthropoda; class Insecta; order Hemiptera; family Aphrophoridae; genus Philaenus; species Philaenus spumarius. The sequence goes on along the minus strand of JAGFPH010004418.1, from coordinate 83,503 downwards.
ACCCTTGCCTCTTCGAGGAGAGTGAGAAGGCATTACGAGGGGTGACAATATGCCTTCAGTTGTGTCGCAGCACTCGACATCTACAGGTGCCTTTTAACTGCCTACCGTATACCCACCTCATTCGTATTGGGGATGAACGAGCTTTAACAGTGATAGTCGTTTTTAGTTTAAGAGAGTGCGGTTTTAAACAACTCTTTTACAAGGAACTTATTCATTAAATTTATTTGTACAAGTGCCTACGATTTATAAACAACGTATTAACTATTTTTAATATTCGTATTAATTTATTTACTATATTAGCGCGTATGCAAAATGTCTAGTACTTCAAATAACTTGAAAATCTTCCGACCCTGGGACTCTTATTCGTCAAATACTTCAAGAGATTCTTACGCTAAAGCCGATGAAAAGTCGTCACCGCCGAGTCCACAGTGCTCCCAGTCTAGCCAGGTCCCGTATCCAGAAGTTTGTTCCTTATCTTGTTGGCCTCCAAGTATGCCGGAGGAAGTAATGTTATCGGATCCGACTTACTGGGCATGCGTGGCGGCGAAATACTGCGAATCCGCGGCGGAAAGTAAATCGAAAACAAGACCGAAGAAGTTTCTCTGTCCTTACTGTCAAGTGGGCTTCAGCAATAACGGACAACTAAAAGGGCACGTTAGAATACACACAGGTTAGTAGGCCTACAGTGGCCTAAGTTTATTATGACATTAGTGGTGACATAAGTTTATTATGTCATCGAAATGTTAGCCTACGTTTAAAAGTTAAGTGTTAACATTTTGCTAACATATTACGGAAAGGTTCCATAATAGAACGAAAATAAATCATTAATTTTGAAATTTTATTTGGTTGTATTCATACTTGGTTACATTTTTTTGTTTTTTGATTCATTAAAACAAAATTTGAATAACATAGCTTTTTTTTAACTTTACATAATAATTTATTACCAAAAAACAATCAGATCTTATTTGAGATCAATAAAATAAAAGATTTCAGATTAAGCATATTTTGAAAATATTGATCAAAAGAAATGCATGTACGTTAAATGTAATTTATAGTCGGACCCAAATCTTATATAATGAAATGTATTAGGCCTATACTATAGCTGACCCGTGCGAATATTTCGCAAGTAGGCCTACACTTCGTACCTGAAAATAAATAATAGGTTGGTTTAATTCAGTTAATTACTTTTAACTATTTACTTTTGTTTATAAATAACAGTTTATAAAAATGTATAACGCTTTACGTTGATTTAATTTGATTTATTTGCGTGATAGATTACATTTGCACATAGAAAGTAAACAATCTAACAGCTGTCATGCTAGTTAAAAATATTGTTATAAAGTTTTGTTATAAAGTTATAAACTTTGACAAAAGTTTTAAATATCACATATGGTAATTATAATGTTATTACTATTTATTAGTATTATTATGTTGCGTTAATTAATGCAATATATTTAATACCGCTTTATCATTAATAATAAAAATTTTATTTTGTAATTTCTTGTATTGAAAAAAAAACAGTTACAACACTTTAAGTCGGCCGATTAACATGGGACAAACACACAATTGTTTGTATTATGATAAATAACGATACAGTATCGAATTTTTTGTCAAAATTATTATTTATTACATTTTTAAATATGAACTTCTCTAGTACATTTGTGTGGCTTTATTGTTGTATACCGTATTAGTAATGTTAATTCAACTAAGAAAGTTTATAATGCTAGTACAGATCAAAGTTGGCCAAATGTAATCAAATTTGGTACCAAAATTATCAGGAAAATATCATGATACGAAATATATGATATCGTTTTTTCATTTTGACATAAGACATACTGAATTGCAATTTTATACTAGAGTGTCCTACAGGTTCACTCAGGCGGCATTAATAAGGGTCAGTTTTATGACGGTTGAGACCGACCCTAATTACCCACCCTCCTTGCCTCAACTTAAGTTGAGACGGGCTATAATAGATGGGGCCTTTCATTAGGAACCATATGAAGTGTAATATAAAAGTTTTAAAAATCAATTTTTGTAACGACAACATGAATTTTAAGCTGTTTGTATATTTTTCCGAGGCAGTGTGATTTCGTCAATATCGGGGAATATAAGCTTTAAAATTATGCTTGAATAATTAATTTTGACGAAGAGTTAAGGGAGATATCGCTTAGCGAAAAAAAAATACACCTGTAATAAGATAATATAAGGATTGTCCAACAGTCAATGAAGCCATAGGGCCTATCCATTTCTCTGGCAATTTATTTCAGGGCTACTTGTTTTTTCTCTGATTTTAAAGTCATTATTATTAATACTTCATGATAAAATATAAATACTCCTAGGCCTACGTAAATATACATAATTATTGTTGGAGAACTTTAGCAGTACTCCATTTCCATTTGATCCCCCCCCCCCCCCCCACGTATAATTAACTACAGGGTTACCTACGGAACTCACGATAATTCAAGTTTGATGCCGCAAATTTGGAATCAGCCTAAACAAAATAGTTTCGCCAATGTCCTTGGCGCATGGGTAGTTCAAACAATTTAGTTTCGCAGTTGCCCAACGTAGTGTTTTACCGTGGGTACTCGCTTTAAGAATATGAGAAAATATGTTTCAACTATTCTGCTGGGGGAAAGACTTGGAAATATTTTTGATTTCACTACTTAACGGGTGGAAAGTTTTTTTTCATAGGGGCTTTTTCTTTTTACGTTTAAGTTTATCTAAGATTGTTGTTAATTTGAAAAGTTAAACATTTAATTTGAACAGATCTAATAAAATCTGTTTTACACAGCGCACAACTATAAACAAACTATGCAATCTGATGGTTGGGTAAAATAAGGACATTTAAAGGAGGGTAATTTATAAATACTAGTTCAAATTCCTAACTAATGAAGATTGTTAAACTACTAAAACTTATTACTTTGAAATACTTCACCCTTTTGCATAATTCTATTAACGTTAATAAACTACTTCGTACGATCAGATTAAATTACAATTGTATTTCAAATTTTCTTATTTTACATTTTGCTTCTGTAAAGCTATCGACATCATTCAATACAAATAACTAACATTTTAAGTACTTTAAGAAACCTATTAAAATGTTCACAATATTTTATTTAATTAGTCAATTTAATTTACTTAACAATCTTTTAGCTGTAGTCATAAAGTGTTTTAATGCATGTTAAATAAGTCTGGGGCATAGTTTTCAGTATTTGAATATTTTTATTTCTGGTAATTATTTGAGATTTGACACTGTGTAAAACATTTTAAGGACAAATATATAGCTAAATATACCGGGTGTCCCATCTAAACTGTTACAATAGCTAACTTTAGAACCGTTGGGGGTAGTCTACCAATAAGTTTTAATGGGGGACTTTAAGTAAGTTTATTTTTGTAATCTCTAAACTGACATGGAAATCAATTTTGAAAAAAAGTGCTAAATTTCATTAAAATTAGGGATTGGATTTTTCTAATTGGTAACCCTCAATTTGCGGTCTACAATGAAAAGTTATTCTTTGGTTAAATTTGAGAATTTTAAAAAAATTTCAATTTTGGGAAGTGAAAATTTAAAAAAGTCTAAAGTTTGGCCAACGAATAACTTTCCATTATAAAAATTGGGGGTTATCAATTAAAACAAAAAACCAAATCCCTATTTTTAATGAAATTTAGCACTTTTTTCAAAATTGATTTCCATGTCATTTCAGAGCTTACAAAAATAAGGGGATTTTCCCATTAAAACTTAAGTGTACCTCCAACTTTCTATTGTAACATTTTAGGTGAGAATAGTCTAATTATTTGTAGGCCTATCAAACGACTAATTTTCTGAACTTAAGTGCCTGTTATTCCTAAACGGCTAAAGATTAAAACAGTACCCAAGAATAAAACATTCTTAAAATATTGTTTTACACCTGAACAACCCATAAAATACAGGAACAAATTTCATAGTTGGCTGCCATATTGGAACATGGCACCAATTTTTTACATTTAACAAAAAGGATTTTTAAACTGCATTAAAACGAAAGGAAGGTACCCCTTTAAAGTACTTTGTCATATTTGTAGTTCAAAAGTTAGCTATGCAAAATTTTAGGTGGGACGCCCAGTATAATATTGAGGTAAAATTTTGAGATTTTTAAATAAAGAACAAGAATGTTCCATTTTATTTGTTTTCGGTACAGTATAGGCTATAACGAATTATTCTATTCTGCAACGTTATATACTGTAGGGTTTAGATTCTATGCATAAGTTCCACAGCAATAAACAATGCCATATTGAAGTCTAATGTGAACTAAGGAATAATACACTGTTCGCAACACTTAATTAATAATAAAAACATCTCTATTGAAATAAATTATTCGATTATTTTAGGTAAATAGTTTTTTTAATGTTGTTCGGTACTTGTTTCTAAATTTCATTCTTTATCTAACAAAACACCTAAATACATTCTGTAACACTGCTTTCATTGATTTTAACACAATCCGCACTACATTCAGTTTCATTACATAAACATTTTACATATTATTTATATTGAATTTCTGATTCATATCCACATCCAGACGTAGGACTAAAATCATTCAGAGCATATGACTAAAGTAATATACAATCCATAAGAAATTTAGACAAAATCTAAAGGTGCGTACACACTTTCTCGCCACGATCAGAGCGCGGCGTGCCCGTCGTTCGCCTTTGGTTCGTTGGAATTGTTGATTACAACGAACCTCCAGGATGCACAGGAAACTCAGTGTTCATTTTGCAGTGAAGTTGTAAACATGTTGTAAATAATATTTCAAAATAGGATTAATTTTGTTAGCGGTCTTGTAGTAGGAACATAAAAAGTGGCGCTTTCTGAAAAATATTTTTGAAACTGGTATAAGTTATATTTTTATACATTTATATTTAGAATTACATTACAAAACTTTTCAATATTTTGAAAGAATTACTAAAAATGTTTACTACGTTTTATGTAGGCTTAAAGTTGGATTTTTTCCGTACTGGAAATACTTTGTTTCCTGAGCTAATAACTTTTAAATTTTACATCAATAAACTGTTTAGTTCCATATATGAATTCTTTGGACCTTTTTCTATAAAAAAGCTACTGAACATTTTTGAATTGGGATATAATTAGGCTACTATATTTGGCGAATTTTTGAAAAAAATGCATGAAAAACGCAAAAAACCAGGTGCATTAACAAGGCAATTCTGCCACTTCCAAGGTTAACTTATTTATTAATGACAATTGAAAGAGATTCACAACTTATCTTTTCCTGTTCCCAGGCGGCATTTCAACTTGCTCTTCTCCCGTTGGTATGAAGACAGTAAAGATATTATTTTTGTTTTACATTGGTCCGCAGATAATTATTTCCATCTCTGCGGATATTTTTTGCCAATTATCTGCTCTCATAATATATTTTCATATATTTTTTTATAAATGATCCTTATCCAGAGGATCCCAAAGAATGATTTGGTTTCTGTAGGAACCTATTCATTTCATTAAATTCGCTTCAAAACAATCCATATTTTAATCTCGGAAAATGTATGTCTTGAAAAACAATAATCAATTCGCTGAAAACGACAAACCTTTCACGCTCCCGTTGAAATATAAACAGCGAACATTCAAATGAAAAGCCCGACAGGTGGTGGATCTCCGTTAGCGGCGCGTCCCGTGCAAATATGACGAATTCAATGCTCAGCGCGTGCGTACACACTTTTAATGAAATTTGGGGTTTTCAGAGATAAAATACCAACGTAAGGCATCGACTCTGTATTTTCAGTTCAAGTATAACCTACTTAAGGGTGTTGAATTATCGGCAAAAGAATTAGACTTAAGTAAAGAATTTTGTTTAATCGGTCTATGCGAATATACTAATATTATAAAGAGGTAAACTTTGTTTGTACGTAGGGGGTAATCTGTGGGTAATATGGCATTATTTGTTGCTGTGGAACTTCATAAAATCTAAAATTTTATTATAACGTTACAGAAAAGAATAATAATTCGTTCTAACTGAAGACAAATAAAATAGAAAATGTTTTAATTGTTCTTTATTTAAAAATCTTAAAATTTATATATATATATTATTTATTTATATATATGTATTACCTAGGTATATATATTTAGCTATATATTTGTACTACTACTGAACCGATTGAAAAATAGTTTTTCTAATAAAAAGCTACACTATCACTGAGTAATACAGGCTATTGATTTTGATAAAAACATTTTTTACTTCAATATTTGGAAATTTAGTCGGAAAAAATCTTAGGTTATTCCTAGACTGATGAACCAAAACATGTATTTACATTTATTACCATAGCAACCAAATGAATAAAATAACAGATAAAACAGCTGTTTGCTCTAATATTTACGTTAACAGCTGATTTAAAGCTTTGAAGCAATTATTTGTATTTCTAACTTTTACATTAAGTTTTTATTAAAATGTAGACCTGAGCCTTGCTGGTTCTTTTAACCTTTATTATAACTGCTGTTATAAAATATACGAAATAATTTGATTTGAACATTTAACATTATTTACCATCTTAGCTTTTAGGCCAGTCGGTAGAGGTAAATTTAGACCAAAAGTTCCAGTAATTTGCATTACGGCTGAATTTTTTTTATAAGTACATTAAAGTATGTAGATTAACATAAAAAAAGTTTACCAGTCTATCGATTTCCCAAAGTCGAAAAGAATCGATTATCATTTTTTTTTCGATTATCCTTAATATTTCGAATTGGGATAAAGATAGAGGAAAATAAAAAACACCACCGTGTAGGGGAGGTATTTTTCAACAAAAACGGTCATGTGTATTTATTTCGTCAGAGCAATGGTTTGTCTGGAAAAAATTCGATAATGCAGGTATGTATTTTGCAGCAGGGGAAATCACTAAAAGGGGATATCTTATTCGTATAGGAAGCGTTGGCTCATTCTAAATTGGCCGAATTTTAATATATCGAATTGACACTTGACATAGGAGTTAAAATATATATTTTAAACATTTATGCTGAGTCTCAGCTTGTTATCTTGAAAATTACACGATCTAGAGCCACTTGACTTTTTAATGGGTTTCTCGATTTTAGGAGTACCGGACCCACCAATTCATTTTAAACAGCTCCAGTTTAGAAAATTTTCAAAATATCAACCTGAAAGTTTTTTTACAAGTTAAATGTATAGATTCAAACAAGATCAAGGAGTATAAACCTTTTTTATTATTTACTTTTCAAAGCACAAGTAACTTAAAAAAGTATAATTTTAGACCTTATTAGATTTTTCATCAAAACGCTTGAGTTAATCGGCTGCAGATTAGTCAATTTTTTAAATATAGTTTTTAAAATAAGTATAGCAAAAAACAATTGTGTTTTTAACTTCTGTGCCAATTTTTAAATCGATATGTTCAAAAATGTCGAAAATGGAGTCGTTGAATCCAAAGGTGTTATAGTTAAAACGAGATAGGTAAAACAGAAGACCATTTTCAAGCGCCTCGTTTTTAAAAATTACATGAAAAAAATCGTTCATACTTACTAAGAATATTTTTAATGGTGTACTCAACTTGTAAAACAAATTTGATGTTGATATTCCAAAAATTGACGAAGCTGGAATAGATTGAAATTAGTTTATGAGTCCGGTACTCCTAAAATCGATAATCGAAATCGACTCCTAGATCGGGTCATTTTCAAGATAACAAGCTGAGACTCAGCATAAATGTTTAAAATATATATTTTAACTCCTATGTCAAGTTTAAATTCGATATATTAAAATTCGACCAATTTGAAAGAGCCAACGCTTCATATATGAATAAGATGTCCCCTTTTAGTGATTTCCCCTGCTGCAAAATACATACCTGCATTATCGAATTTTTTCCAGACAAACCATTGCTCGAACGAAATAAATACATACGACCTTTTTTGTTGAAAAATACCTCCCCTATACGGTGGTATTTTTTATTTTCCTCTATCTTCATCCCAGCTCGAAATATTAAGGATAATCGAAAAAAAATGATAATCGATTTTTTTCGACTTTGGGAAATTGATAGACTAGTAAATTTGTTTTATGTTAATCTACATACTTTAATGTACTTATAAAAAAAATCAGCCGTATTGCAAATTACTGGTAGTTGTAACCTATACCGACTGGGCTATTTGGGGTTATTATTAATCCTTTATTATAAAGAAAACATAACATGATCATGTGTATAGAAGGTTCCAACGGGGATGGCGTGCGGGGAACGCAAGGGTTTCCCCTGGTATTTTATAAAAATATAAATATCATGGGTGTTTAACTTTTGTACAGGAGAACGCCCATTCAAATGTGACTCGGAAGGATGCGGCAAGAGTTTCACGAGGAACGAAGAACTCACCAGACACAAGAGGATACACACCGGTCTAAGGCCATTCGGGTGCCCGAGTTGTGGAAAGAAATTCGGACGCAAGGACCATCTCAAGAAACACGCGAGGACACATCTTCCTGTACTTCCCCATCCTGCCTATGTGTTCTATCCTTACTTGTACGGATATTAACGTGGCTGTTCTAGTTAAGTGCTTCTATATCATCAGGCTGTGACGATTGAAATATGTAATCTAGGAGCTATAAACGAGTTGATTGTGAACAGTGATTTTGAGTAGGAATGTTACAATGCGATTACGAACAAATTCCTATCAGTAGCCTTAAATTTAAAAGTTTGGTTTTAAAGTACATTCTCTTATTCGTATTTTATAAATGAAGTCCACATACAGGGTGGCTGGTGATGACTGTTTAAATCGTTTTGGTGATAAATTATTTGGTAGACTTTCTAGTGACGTAGGCCTAGTGCATAATCCTTTTTTACCCATACTTGTGCAAGTACTTGTGCCCTTTCTTGACTATGCATAGCGTACATGTTTTGTTAATTTTTACACCGTTTTCAAAATTTACATAGCATTTCCAACAAAATTGACTTAAAATCAAGGCGTAATAATGTTAAATTTTAAAAATTATTGATGAAAGTAAAAGTTGTAATCATTAAAAAAATAAAAAATAAACTTGTTTAAATCTCTCTCATGGTATGGTTTAGAAGGTTGCAAATTTCCCTAGTATAATATGCTTTCAAGATAATGTAATACAACATTGCGTTTGTCCCGCTTTCAACAGAGCATTTATACCTGAATTCTAAAAACATGGTTTGGTGAAATAAATACTGCGCTTGAAGTATACGCACTACTTCGATTATTCAAGTAGTGACCCTTATGGTGAGGCCTAAGGTTGGGAGTGGTAAATGAGCACCGATCATGTTCCCCAGAACACTTTTGGCTCGTCATTAAAAATGTTGTACAGTATATAAATGTGTTCGCACACTAGCGCCCCTTTTACGTCCGATTTAGACCGAATTTTGTACACACGTTGGTTGTCTAAGTAGCTCGGACGAGTTTGTTAGCCAAAAAAATCCAACAACCGGCAGCACGATTTTTTGACAGGAAATAACTGTTTGTTTTTAACTTCCCGCTAAGAAAATTGAAAATTTTCTAAAATCGGGAAGTTATTGGTTTCACCCCGTTTTTCGAAAATCGAGTATTCATCAGATCTCGACGTTTTGAGGTCCTAGGAATCTTCCCTGACCACTCCCGAGAGGGTGTCACCCTGTCTGTATGTATGTGTGTGTGTATGTAAGTATGTGACCCGCTTATAACTTTTGAACGGCTTAACCGATTGGATCCTACTAAACGGCGTTCTAAAGAGTTCCATCAAACTTAGATTTCCTGAAAATTTCAACTAATTCGGACCGGTAGGTTCTGAGAAATTTCGAAAAAACTAAGAAATAAAAAAATTTCAAATCAGGTTTTTTTGGAATAGCTTTTAAACGGCTTTACCGATCAATTCCAAAATCTAATCAGCTTTTAACCTTGAAAAGCGACGTCGATCGCAACCAGTCCGGTCAAAATCGGTTAATTCGTTCGTGAGATATCGTGAACGAAAAAAAACCCAAAAAAGTGTTTTTTCTCAATTTCTCCGAAATTTTTCATCAGAAAAATTTTTGTTGTCGATTCTTTCAATGGACTCAAAAAACTGCATCGATTGCCGCAAATCGCATAAAAATCGGTTGTTTCATTCAAAAGTTATGGCAGTTCAAAATTTCCAAAAATAGTGTTTGTTGTAATTAAACTTAGCGGGAAGTTACATGGATGGCCTTTAGGTTTTCCAAATTTTTTTTGAGATTGAAAATTTTTTGGTGTTTCATCTAAAACATAAATGAAGGATATTATTCTGCACATTTTGTTTTTTTCTACACTGCCTTGTGGCTCGCTTGGTTCCCCCAAAATCGAGTGAGTGTGTCTTCTGATCCGACGCGACGGCCGAGTAAGTACGCTGCGAACGAAGCGAAGCAGCGCGTGTGTCGAAGGTGGAGGCTTAGGTGCGAACAAATTCTGCTAATATATTTCGTAAACATTGGCAGCTATTCAGCGCCTTCTTGAGTAGATAAATTTCCCAAATAGTTGATTGAAACCCTAAAACATATAAACTTAATTTTGGAAATTCGCTCAATTCACGTCTGCGGTTCAGCTGCGTGGTCGAATTATTAATTTTTTTGCATCGAACACGTTTCTAACAGCGTTGGTGAAGTGTTTTGAACACCGGTGAACTCCCAGTGTTATCTGGGCTGCTAACGAATTGCCATCGCAAAAACTATAAACTATTTATTTTTGCACATTTCTAATTTGAAATAAACGGTATCAGTTAATTGACACAAACTTTCTCCCAACTTACTGTAGTCAAAATAATATTGTTTTTAATCATTTTATTTTTTACTACTTTTTAGAACAAAACAAAAAAATAATATTCTACCTACGTCAATCGTATAAAAAAATTATTGTCTCAGGCGCGATTCGATCGCGCGACCTTTGAATTACTGGCCGTGCTCGCTACCGTGGTGCTACCCCATGTGGCCATCGCCGCGATGCTAGATTGACAACACTAACTTGTTTATTTTTAAACATTTCCCCATAATTATAAAACGCCGAAGTTTTGATAAAAGCTGGTGGTGTCATTTTGTTTGGCATCTTAAGCACTATAAATACTGAAAATTTTATCAAAATCGTTAGAGCCGTTTTTGAGAAATTTGCATTTTTGTCGTTTTTATGGGTTTTTAGGGGTAAATTACCCTTAAAAATTAAAAATTCCAAAAAATGAAAAAACGCCTGGAGATATTAGGGTTTAGTACTTACATACCAAATTTCATGAAAATCGGACCAATAGTGTCCTCTCTGGTCGTGTATACATACAGACAGACTGACAGACAGACACCACTCTAAAAACACTTTTTTGGGTTCAGGGAGCACCAAAACAAAAAATT